>WTSP01016691.1:0-20150 GCA_025331215.1 Actenoides lindsayi | reverse complement strand
CAGGGCACCACTAACCCATGTCCCTCAGCACCACATCTCCATGGCTTTGAAACCCCTCCAGGGATGGGGACTCCACCACTGCCCTGGGTAGCCTGGGCCAGTCCTTGACAGCCCTTTCAGGGAAGATATTTTTTTGCCCTGAGCAGACTTTTCTACTTCTTTGAAAGAGACTCTGAGGCTCTTTGAGAGTCTTCAAGAGCTGATGAGTGGATAATAAAGAAAGGGCAAGACATGTGATCTGGACATCCAAATCAATGAGGCGATTACATTTCTAATGAAATGGAGTTAGAAACCATATTATTTTGGTACGCCAGAAGCTTACTCCAGGATTTGTGTCATCAGACTGAAAGGACTGCAGTGTTCAGAGGGTAAAAGTGAAGCTGAAGCTGTGCTTGTCACAGTCCTCAATAAAGCTGGACTTTGCTCACAACTTCAGAGGGCTGAAGCATGGGGACAAGGTGATTATAACACTTAAATGACTATAAACACCAAATCTTGGATGTGTGCAAGAAGTCCTAACTTGACCTTGCACCCACCTGTGTTCTGTGTTCTTGAGGACTGGAATCTGAATTCCTCAAACAGCTGCTAGAGGAACTTACAGGCTGAGTAGGGATCACAGCATTTGGCCCCAGATCTTGAAATGATTGCCTGTGAACAGGTCAGTATTTCGGAGTGACAGATTATTTCTTACAGGCTTCGGATTAGTTTTGTTCTCTGCAGAGGAGCACCAAGTTCTCTGTGATTAGCTGGCATAAGGGAAACTGAGAAATGTTTACTGTTCCCTCTCCTTTTTTCCCTTTCTTACACCCCAATTCTTCTGTAGGGGTGCTGAGCTTTTCCAGGCTACAATTGTCAAAGCTGTAAAGGCAAGAATTGAAGAGGAAAATAAATCAATGGATCAACTGAAAAGACAGTATGTATTTAATGTACTTTATAATATATATATATACACACACACACACGCATCTGTTTCACTGATTGTTGCTATTTATCCAGCACTTTCTTTTATAGAAATGACAATTAGGTTTGAAGTATGATTTTGCAATTACAAAAGTTGCTCTCTAGGCATTCAGAGATTTTAAGAGTTTCGATATTTTAGTCTTAGAGTCATTCTTTTCCAAAAAGACCACATACTGCAGAATCTAAACTTTCATTTAAACATAGAATTACATTGCTGAAGGTTGTGAGGTTAACATAGAGAACCAGAGTGGAATGTACTGTCTCACCTGCTCTTTAGTGAGCCTGAAATAGTAATGGAAATAGATGTTTCCTATAAATCAAGAGAGGAATTGTGAACCTTCTTGCTTATTCTGAAGATTCTTCTAAACCTTAGAAATCCAGTGATGTCAGGTTAAGATAATCTTTTAACTGTTCCTTGACTATCATAGCAATGTGACCATATAGTCTTCTCTTTAAGAGATGATCTGTATCTGTGCTATACTTTTTCTCTGTTAAAGTCCATTGTCAAGCTCAGTGGTAATTTTGGGTGATCGTATTTTGTGTAGTATGATTGTGTGCAATGCAGATGAAATATGGGGGAGGAGGGAGAAAATCTGCCTTTTTTTTCTCTTGATTTGCTTCCACTAATTATCCTGCTCTTCCCTCAAGTTCTCTCTCCCCATCTCTCAGAAAAGCAGGACAGTCAAATGCAGATCCCCTGTGAAACTCATGAAAAGGGTGGGCAGGTTACTAATCAGAAGGGCCACATTAACCCTCTCTCACTTGAAGGTGCAAACTTCAGTGGTTAGAAAACAGGAAACTGAGGCACAGCAACTGGGATAATAAAAACCAGAAATGAAGAAAGTTGTAGTTAAGAGCCACCTAAATAACCTAAAATCACTATGGGGTAAGGAGGCTGAGTAATATCCTGGCCCTGCTGCAATAGATGACAATATTCTCATTAACTTGATTGTTATTAGGATTTTTTTCTGTACATCTGTGTTCCTGGTAAAATTTCCTGGATGTCTGTTGCTTCCATTTCATTTGTAGTTCCTCCTCTAAGTGTTCGAGTGCAAAATAGATATGTTTACCTTCACTGAAAATATTTGCAATCAGCCAAGAAGCCACTCTGCTTTCTGCTTTTAATAGCTGCAGAAAGCTTCCAAATCTCCTCCACCACCATGCATGAAAAGGCATAACTGCTTCCTAACCAGATGTCAAAGCCCACTCCCAACAGCTTCTTCTACACTTCTGTAACTGAAGAATTATCATAAGGACTGTGCTCCTAACCTGCGTGGCTGCAGTTTCCCACCAGACCATGTACTGGGCTGGTGCTGCTCTGTGCTTGAAGCAATCTGATCTTGATCGATAGGATGTGCCTGGAAATGATTTTTTTTCTGTTAATTCTGCAGAGTTTAAGATCAAGGAGATGCTGCCTCTTGCAATAATGCCAAAGCTAATCTATGTTTCTTTAAAAATGATTAGTTTATATTTTCAGGATGTCTGACTTCATACAGGGTGCTTGTTTTATTTCATTCAATAATGTGCAGTACTTCATACAGTTCAGGCTGGTCAGGATGAAGAGAACCATCCTGGAAGCTTTGAAAAACCAAGTTGTCCTGACTGATGTAGTGTAATTTCAGGAGCAGTTGAATGATAAGGAAAGAAATCTAATCATCTACTCAATACTAGCCACTAGCCAAGATGAGAGAGTTTTTTCCCTCTAGTGGGTGGTTCTTCCTTAACAAATGGACAGATGAATAAAAATCTTCAAGTGCAGTTTGATCACTGAAATTATTAAATCATTTCCTTCTGAGTTGCATCGAAGTAACATACTCCTGTTGATTCCAGTTTGTATTGGTTGTTACTGCTGGTTTTCAAACTGAAAAAGTTGGAGTCTTAAAAGACCAGATTGTGCTAACTTTACAGGATTGCAAGAATGAGAATTGAAGGTTTGCTTATATCTGAACAATACTGAACCAGTTTAAGTCTTCTGTATTTCCAGCTGTGTGGGACAAATGAGAGCTTAAGGGGTGAAGATGTAGCACAAATAGTGCAAGAACAGCCGTATCCCTGGTTCAGAGAGGCAAGTTTCAGGAAGACCACTGCAGTAGACAGAAGTTCTGTTTTCTCAGAGCTTCATTTGCTTCAGATTCATTTAATTTAAAAATTAAAGAACACACGTTGCTCCTGAGAGCAATTCTTTAATTTTTAAATGGTAATAAGATAGTTGAGGGGGAGCAGGTAAAACAGTCACTTTGGTTGCATGATCAATGAGGGAACATCTAGTCTTGACCTTGCCAGCCAGCCCCTTCAGAGCCATTTAGCTCCTTATGTTTAAGACCAGGATTAATGATAATGTGGAATGGATATTTACTATAGGAATATTGGACTGTGTGTGCATACAGAGGTGTTTGACACTTGTTTTTCAGAGTGGCCCCCCCCCCAAAAAAATAAATAAAGGGTGAAAACATGAATCTAATAAGATTCTTCTGTTTGCTAGAATGGATCGCATCAAAGCCAGGCAGCAAAAATACAAAAAGGGTAAAGAGAGGATGCTGAGCATGACCCAGGAGTCCTCAGAGGGGCCGGAGATCCGGAATGCTTCTGAAGAAGATGACGAAGGTACCGCTAGCTGTTGTTGTTTGTACCCTAATTGCAGTTGAGTGCTAAGGACTTAATAGACCTAACAGTTGGACACAGCATGTGAGAAGGTTGCTAGCTGAGTATCAGTTCAGAGCTTGATTCAGCCAGAAAAAATACAGAATTTTTTTAGTGCAAGAAGGTTTAGAGAAACTGCTTCACTTTGAGGTTGCTTTTGGTTAACTTCAGGCTGTTGGCAAAGAGCTGAAGAGCAGCAGAGATTTGTTTTGAACGAAGTGATTGTCTGTAAACCACAGTGTTACAAATAGGTAGCATCCACTTTTTTCCAGCAATGTTTTCTGGATGCTGTGAGATTTTTTCAGTTGCCGAAATGTTTGCATATTTTAAAATGTTGTTTAAAATACAGGAACAAATATAATGATACTTATCTAGTGCCACATTTCTAACACTGACTTGGGATCGGCACTTAACTGGGTTTAAAATTTTTGGAGCCTGAAATGTAAGGGGATTTGAGAGGAGGGAAAGTATTTTCTTGAAATTACGGTCAACTGGGAGTGTATGTTAAACACAAACCTAAACTTAGCTGTTTTAGAGTAAAGTGCTGTTTTAATTGCTGCATAAACCAGAGTATTTCTACTTTGTGGTCGTGACTCTGAATGATTTTAATATTGAATGTATTCAGACAGCTGATGTGCTCGTGAAATTTTAGCTCTTTTGAGAGAAATTAAAAATTATTAATCAGTGTAAGAAGCATGTTTCTCATTTTGTAAAATTAATATTTGGACGTATTTTATTTTAGGAGAAGCAGACAAAGAGAAAGCCAAGGGCAAAAAAAAGCTGTGGTGGCGGCCTTGGGTTGATCATGCTTCCAGTAGGTTTTCTCAATCATCTTACAAATATGTGGATTTAACCCTTATATCCTTGACCAGAATGAAGGCATTCCCATGACCTGTTTGTTTTGTGCCTGATTTTATGATTGTGACTTGATAGAAGACTTGTTTGGGTTTTTTTCAACAAATGATTTCTACTTCCAAATCTTCAAGGAGTGAGTTTAACCATATTTTGAACCTGTAGGTAAAGGTTTGCCAATGCATTTTGAGATTAGTCATAATTTCTTTTTCATATACACACATCATACATCTTTTCTTTATGGTTCATCACTCATTCTACCGTCGGCTGCAGAAATCTGAGTACCCCAGTAAGGCAGCAAAAATACTCCCAGGACTAGGCTGTGTAAAGCTCAGCTGAGTATCTCTGATCACACTTCAGTGTACTGTTGCTACCAGTTGCTTTGTTTTTTCTTTTTTTTTTCCTGTGTGTGTTTATCTGAGAGCAAAATATGTTCAGCCTTGTGCACAAAAAATTATTAGTCTGCATCAGTCATATCACTGTTGTGTTATATTTTAATTTGTTTGTAGCCCAATCCAGGCATATCATAGAGTTCTTCCCTACATTATGGATTGGGTAAAACAAGAAACCTGAGTAGACTGCAATCTAAAATCAGATGTCCTATTTGATCTTTATTGGAGGAAATCAGACATGAGCTATTGAAGAACCTCTGAAGATTGATAAAATATTGAAGTGTATAGCACTGATCAGAGTTAAATACAAATGTCTATACTGTGCCTGGTCATTTAGTTTAAAAAAAACTCCTCCAAGCAACACTTTTAGACATCTACCTACTGCTCCTTTTATCTGTGTGTATTTATTTATAACTCCAGCATGTATTTGTCAACAGTGTTAAACAGAAAGTCCTATGCTTATTTCTATCAAGTCACAAGTAAACTGTGCCTCTATTTTTATTTTTCTAAAGGGCACACTGCCACTTTAGAGAGACCTATCCCTTCTCAAAAGTCTTGTGAAAGTAAACTTCTTGCCCTGTAGTTTCATTAAAAGCAACAATGACAAAACAGATCAAAAGTATAATTTGTGAGTTTTTACGGTAGCATCTCAAGCTCCAGTGATTTTGAAGGAATGGGATACGGTCTCTTGTTTATTCACCACCGGTTTTGTAATGAGAAGAACTGCTCAAAGAGGGACATTGACTTCGGCTTTTACTTATTTCACCCTCATTATTTAATGTTCTTAGTTGGCAACTCGCATTTTGGTATTTCAACAGCGAGCGTTCTTGAAATGATTTACTGCAATAATGCAAAACCTTGTGGGAAACATCACAAACCCCAGATGCTGCCAACAGTGGGTTGCCTGCCACAGCGCTTGCGTCCGCGCTCGCTCAAACACAGCGCAGGCAGTAGGTGTTCACAGGCATAGGAACTGGAAAACTGACTGGTGTTACCCACCTTTCCAGTTTGAAACGCTGTGCTGTACCTGCAGCAATCTGCAGCACGTGCCTGTTCATCTCCGTAAACGGGGTTGTGGCTGTGGCTGTTTTTCTGTAGATGATGAAGTTGCTCAAGCTTGACATCTTACGCCAATTCTGATGTTGCTTTTCTTTTTTTTTTTTAATGGCTATTTTTATACCACTCGTAATTTTATTTTACAGAAAGGTGCCTCGTTTTGTATATGATAGGAATTAACATGCTGGCACGAATTTGGGGCTGAGCAAAACAGATAGGAAACAGCAGTGAGGGGTTCCTCACTGATGCTCCTTGTAGGGTGATAAGAGTTCCTCTGCTTGTGGATTACTCGTGGAGCCCCACAAAGATCAACAGGAGTTAGGGCCACCTGCTTTGAGATCCTCAGCTTCTTCTGGGGCGCAGAGCTGTGTCTGATGTAGTGCAAAAGATGGTACCCACAGCTGTCCTGGGGAGCTCTTTCCCTCTGGGCTCAAGCAGATGATGAGGTTATGCTGACTTCTGCATGGCTCCTCTTCTGCCTCCTCCATCTCATCCCACAAGGCAAGCCTGCAAGACCCTTTTCTCAGCAGGAGAAAGTCACATTTTGCAGTAAGAAAAGGGTCCCCCAAGTCCAGTCTGGCCATGAATCACCTTACTAGTAAAATCTGGTCTCTTTAGTATTCTCTGTAGGTGATGAACACACTTCTTACTCCTTTTTGATGTGTGCAAGAATGCATTATTGCTATTCAATCATACCTCCCTCTTTAGCTGTCAAAGGGACTTAACTGCCCTCAGACGCACTTTAACCTAAACATTTTGGAAAGAGGTCATTGTAGATTTGTTTTCTGCCAGCTTGGGCATTCCAAGTCTGACAGGGTTCTACTCTGAGCCTTTGAGGAACTGCACTACAGTAGAGGTTTCCCCCTAGACATCAGACCTTACCCTGCTGATCTTCTGTGTGGACAGCTGCTGCTGCTGACTACAGAATACTTTTTTTTATGAAAGAGAACTGCAGACTAGTGACTCTTAAAAATCATTCATCTCTTTAATGCATTTTACATGGCCATTCTTTGAAGGTCCTGTACGTATTACAAATACGTAATTTGCGTGATCTGAGAAGTTTCCAAAGTTTCTTTTCACCTCAGTTCAGCAATGAGAATGGCTGAGGTGGACTCTCTGTCCCTCTGCAGGGTGTTCATTGATGTTAAAAGTCATAAGTAGGTGCATTAGGCACAGAATTCCCTCTGTGAGGGCGTTGTAGATGGAGAAGTTACGATCCAATAGAGTCCTGGCAGATTTCACAGTGTGCTTACCCTGAGGTTTCTCCGGTAGTTGTGTGGTCATCTGTGCATGGAGGATCTGTGTAGGATTCAAGGTATGATTGAATTAAAGCAACTGTTACTTTTCCAGAAACCTATAATGAGGGTTAAATATAATTTTCAATATAAATCTGTATCGCTCCGTATATCCAGATTGTGTGATGTTTCATCTGAGTAACTGTTCCTTTTAAATATTTCAGCTTAAATGTGGAAATCATTTACCAGTTTTCACTGCTGAATGTAATGCTGTGATTTTTGATTTTTCTCTTGCTCATTACCTTATTTTTTCATTTCATTTATTTCCCTTCTTCCTTCATGTAGGCCTCTTACCATCTGAGAAATAAAAACATTGCTTCTGTTCAAGGATATAAGGCCTAGCTTATTCACTGTGCATCTTTACTGTAACGAGGCTTCAGAATCTTTCTGAATCCGTGGGCAAAAAATTGAAACTCATTTGCAATCATGTTGATAGAATCCAAGTGATCTGTTTTAAACAAACCAAGGTTTTCCATTACCTCGTCAAAGCTTAAATGTTTGAAGAGAGCATTTAACAAATACCATCCCATTCCATAGTTTAAAGGATGCATCAGCATTTTAAAGAGAAGTTCTGTATTTTTTTTTCTCCAGTGGTACCGTTTGTATAAATTAATTCACTTACCCACTGGGATTTTTTTACTTCCTCAAATAGCCATCAATTCCCAATTAATTTAAACTTAACTGCCATTTTTTTCTAAAAAAATTAAAATTAGCCTACCTACTTGATATAAAGGTTTTTCTTTACATTTTCTTCTCATGGTGATGTTTTCCTTAGTCCTTGTATAGTTCTCATTCATGCCCAAAGTATTGCAGAATAGCATCAAATAAATTGCCTGAGACCTTTTCATCTCTTGCTTCTTCTCTGTTTTCACCTCTCCTGGTTATGAATTTTTAAATTATTGACTGGCTGTTCATAGGTCTTGGGACAGTTGAGAATAGAACTTTTTCAGAAAAATAAGAAAATATTTTGTTTCACTTAGTGGTCAGAAGTGGAAATTATTATTTGTTTGAGACGGATAGTGAAGAGGAAGAAGAAGAAGAGAAAAAAGAAGAGGAAGAGCCTCGAAAAAAATCTGCATTTCAGGTACTTTATGTTAATTTGCTTTCTGGTTAACATCTGGTGAAAAAAAAAAAAAGTAGGCTTCTCATAACGCAAGTATGTATGTTAAAGCAGCCAGTATGTATAAAGTAGACCTGAAAACTATCAGAATTTTTTTTTTTACCAATTTAAAATGCAAGTTTTCCTGTTTTAAGCATTACCAAATTCATACAGGAACTATAGTGAAATCATATCTTCATTCACTTGTGCCTGAGGAAAACAAAAAGGCAAAAAAACAAAGGTTAAGAATCTTGAGCTTTAATTTTTCTGCATCGCAACAGAGGCGAGTGGGGAAGCCAACTTGCCTCTGGCACTGCTGTGTGATGCCTCAGTGGCTCTCTGGTTTTGAGTAGATGTTATCATTACATGAGGAAATGATCCCAAAAATAAGCTACTTCTCATGGAAAATAATCTATACTTTAAAAAAAAAAAAGATTTCTTGATTATCAATCCTAGTGGACCAGCGAAACAAAACCTTGGGTTATAAAGAATTTAACAGTTAAAATTGCAAAAGGAGACCACATTACTTTTTCTCCTTTCTTTTTCAGGATAATGTTAATTAATGTATTTACATTTTTTTTAAGTGACAGGCTGTGTTGAAGTGAGAGGATGTGATATTGATAGGACAAAAGGAAATGGCCTCAAGTTGCACCAGGGGAGGTTTCTGTTGGACATGAAGAAAAACCTCTTCACTGAAAGGGTTGTTAAGCCCTGGAACAGATTGCCCTGGGAGGTGGTGGAGTCCCCATCCCTGGAGGAATTTAAAAGACATGTAGATGTGGTGCTGAAGGACATGGTTTAGTGGTGGGGTTGGCAGTGTCGGGTTAATGGTTGGACTTGATGATCTTAAAGGTCTTTTCTAACCAAAAAAATTCTATGATATTGCAATGTTAAAAAAGACAGCTGAAGTTTCTTCACTGGGTTCCTACATAGAGATTGGTTGATGTCAGACAGTTTCAGCTATTGAGTCCACTGGCTTGACTGCAGAGCTTGGGTGAAGATAATGAAATACTCATGTATGTAGGATTGCTTTCATCTTCCTAAGATGAAAGTTTTACTTGTTGAAGAATTTTCAGAAATCCCCCAGAAGTTTTTTAGGTCTGTAATTTTAAAAGCTTAAATGAACAGGTAGCTTTTTGTGGATGAGTGTTCCCATGCAGACACGAGCTCACATCTCTGCAGAACAGGCTTGTTACTGAAAGCCCAGCCCAAACAAGAGCAAGAAACTGCCTCCATCCTCATCTCTCCCTTATGCTTACAGCTTTCAAACAAAGCTTCCCAGATAATGTTACTGAATTACGAGAAGGTTACAATATTTTATTTACTTCATTGATACAATGTGCCTTTATTTTATATATTTACATTGCATTGCCAGCTGATTACATTTGTTAAACTGCCTGCATGGTAGTGACTTGGAAGGAAGTTTTCCCAAACTGAAAAAGGGGCAAAACAAATCTGTCTGAAAAATAATGTGATAAGTAAGTTTTCTTTTCTACTATTTACACTATATTTTTGCATATTTTGCATTTTACTCACCTTGGGCCATAAAAATGGCTCATAAATTTCTAGGTCATCTGTCTTTCTGGTTTTGTTGCAGCTATAGAGGAAAAGTTTCCATTCTTGTTTTTGCTGATTTTTTTTTTAAAAATTGGTGACAACATTTGGTTCAGTTGTGCTGCTGCCAAGCACTGAGATTTTAAAGAGCTCTAAACTTGAGGTTCAGAAGCTAGTAAGATTCTTCCCTTTGCTCTGGGTTTTAGGGTTTTGGTTCACTTGGTCTTCTTTTTTTAAAGGTCAGTCCTGAAACTATTGTTCTGAGGATGGAGGATCTGGTCTTTATTTCAAAATTCTTGTCAGGCATTGTGTATAAGTGGCCAGTTCAGCAGTACATGCAACATGAAGATGTTGGATGGCTTTATGTAGGAGGGGAGTTTCACACAACAGAAAAGTGGTTTTGTTTATGAAAAGCTTGTTCATCATTTGGTCATCATACCTTATTCACCTTCCATCCCAGTGCACGTGGTCTTAGGAAAAAAACTAGCGAAGTGAACTTGTTTATTGTAGAGGCTGCTAAAGAGTTATTTTTAATTGTTCGGGGTTTTTTTAGTGTAAATTGTTTGTCAAAAACAGTCCCTTCAAGGGGTAACATGGAGATTTTATTTATTAGAGAATGCAGGAAGTTAAGAATCATCTTACTGACATTTTATTGTGAACATCACAAATGATCTTTTGCCATAATGGAGTCTATGAATGTAAATTTGTTCTTAATAACCTAGATACAATCATTTAGTAGATACTTTTTATTAATATTTTCTTGTTTTCTACTAATTCCTCTTGCTTTGTCCTTCTTTGTAGAGAGCTATTGGGAAATTTGCTTCAGCCATTTTAGCCTTGCCAAAGTCTGTCATTAAACTACCCAAAACTATTCTTCAGTATTTAATCAAAGCAGGAAAGGTACTTGTCTTTTTGGAGTGCTCAGTATGTGACCTATCCCGTAGCTCCTGATGCATTGTATACTTCTCTCCTTGTCTGCATTTTTCCTCTTACATGAATGATTAAAAAAACAATGACAGCCAAAGTTTCATTCCTAGTAAATGTGCTATGTTTCATACTTCTGGAGTGGTCAAGACACAAAAAAAAGTGGTCTGTCTTCTTATAAGTGCAACCCTGGAGAGAAAATGCAGACCATCATTTTCTTCTGGTGCTGCTATACAACATGATCACGTCAAATTGCATGTATCTTATGGACACTGTGGTAATTGATCTCAGAAAGCTGGTAAAAGGTTCATAAAACACACATTCTGTTCCAAACCCTACTTTTCTGGCCTTCATCATGAGCAGAAAGATTTCTGCATCTTCTTTCATGTCCTCCTTGAATGCATTTAATATTTCCAGTTTCTGATTCAGGAAGAAATTTTTCAGGCTGAGTGTGGTGAGAGCCTGGCCCAGGTTGCCCAGAGAGATGGTCGCTGCCCTATCCCTGGCACCATCCCAGTTGAGGTTGGCTGGGGCTCTGACCAACCTGCTCTAGTTGCAGATGTCCCTGCTCCTTGCAGGGAGAGCGGATGAGATGATCTTTAAAGGTCCCTTCCAGCCCAAACCATTCTTTGTTTCTGTGATTCAGTAAGTAATACAGTATTAGTTCATTAGCTCACCTTCATTAGAAGAAACCTATTACAAAGCAAAGAGAAAATAGTGTCTCTAATCCCACATATTTTTTCATGTGGTGCTTGTTTTGAACAAGTAAAACATATAAAAATAAATGTACAGACCTTGAGAGATATTGAGAGTACCAAAGTAACTTCCTCTCCGTTGTTGTATATATTCACAAAAAGGAACAAAGTATTTTAAACTCAAAACTTTTAAAGTCAAAAGATGGTTTCACAGGTAAAAAAAAAAAAAAAAGGGTTTAATCTTCCAAAGCAATATTTTAAATGTAAAAATGGAAAAAAAAAATTTAAATTTTTCTATTCTCTTCTATAAGGGGCAGTTCCAGCTTCACTGAGATCCCCCTGTGTTTCGGTCATCGTCTGCATGTTTGTCTTGTGGATTAAAAGAACTGGTTTGCTACTGTGCTTTTATTTCCACCGTTATGCTTGCATCCGTGTGCTTCCCTGCCCTGTCTCTGCTACCAGCCTGTGTTACTTAGACATAGAAAACAATGCAGCCCCAATTGAAGGTGATGCCCATTTTTCAGTTAAACCCGTATAAGGAACAGCTTTTGTCCTGAAGAGCTGTGGAGAAGATACAGTTCCTTTAGTGTCTGTTATTCACATTTTATGTCATATAAGGAAAAAAGATAGGAGTGTTACTGCTTTTTTCTGTAACCTGCCTTCACTGCTTGAGGGGTTTTTATTCACTGCTATAGAATTGTTAAATATATTGAGCCAATTCCATTGCTTCATGTAGTCATACAGGTCAACAGATTGTTGATCTGAGTGCTTTGAGCAGGATTTGACCCCATAAAATCCCCTTGATATATTGGTAAGTATTCCTATCTTCATTTTACAACTGGAAAAAGTATCAGAAGGATTCATAAGTGATTTATCTGAAGCAACAAAGGGAGCAGTTGTCAAAATCAGATGAAATTTGAGGAATTTCTGACTGCCAGGCTTGGGACTGGGCACAGAGAGCAAATCCGTAAACGTTCCACTGGGGTCTGCAGAGGAGATAGAAATACCTAAAGTATAAAAAAAAACGTACAAGCACAGATACTGGTACTGAGAAATCACCTCATCTTTTGATGCTTTAATTAGCTGATTGCAGAACTTTTTCTTAAAGTTTCCATTACTCTGCATCTTGCCACTAAAATGATGAAGTAGAAATACCGAATTAAATGGAGAGATGGAGGTGCAGTAGCCCATGTGGACAACAGGGTATTAATTCCCCAAGTTCAGAGTGTGAATTTTTGTGGGTTCTAATGAAACTTGGTTCACCCACAAGTGTTTTTACATTTGGTTTTATGCTTGCAAAAATAGCACATGAAAACTCAGCAGATCTGCAGGGGAGGCGTTTCATTTGGGATTCAAAATATTTCCTTACCCCTGCAGCTCTGAATGCGTTTACTCAAAGTATAGAGTCCCTCTTGTGGCTTATTCTATGGCTTACTCTCAAAACATGAAGAACCTTGAAATAAATGGGTTTGTTCCTTCCAGTTTGTTTATCAGGCTTGGATTACTGACCCTAAAACAGCTCTACGACAGAGGCGCAAAGAGAAGAAAAGTTTTGGCAAAGAGGAGAAGCGCCGGCGGAAAGGGTCTGGGGATGGTAGGTAGAATTTTGGATGTGAAAAAAACTAGCGTGGACTAGGGTGCCTGTTGCTCCTGGTAGCGAAAGGCAGATGAGTTTTGGAGGGCAAGTGATCTCAGTTCTGGCCCAGAACGTTTGCCAAATAGGAAGACTCAAGACATTGCAGAAAACATCAGCTATGTGAAAACATTTGTGGAAGTTGAGCACTTGCAAGAGAAAGTCATAAACCTGGGAAGGCCAAATGGTGTAAAGCCAATAACCTGGTAGTTAACAACATTTCTTCAGAATATGGGAGTGTAAGTGCCAGGATTGTGGCCAGAATCAGGCAGAGCAAGGACATGACCCTTTCACTCCCTCTCCTCATCAAAAGGTTTATCTTACTCCCCAAGTTTTTCTAGGGTTGCTCAAAGACTCTCATTTTGATGATAAATTCATGTGTATTCCCCGGGAAAGTTTTGCAAGTGACAGATTTATGTTTCATGTTGAAGAACCAGTTCATGAGGAAGTTCCTGAAGAGCTGTAGTTCAAATGGAGCTGTAAGGAAAATTCAATGAAATAGCCACTTATTTATTTATTTATTTTTGCCACATTTCCTGTATTTTTCCCTAAAAAAAGCTTGAGTTGATACATGGGGAAGAATATCAAGAAATGCTTTTCACTTTCCATTTGGTGCTCACTGAGGAACCCAGATATCCAGGAACCTCTAAATTCACAGCAAATGTAGCAGGTAGCAAAAGGAAAATATACAAATGTTAGTGGGGTTTTACTGGCACTGTAAAACCATTCATGCTTCTGAAAAGAATCAGTTTATAAGTGGTTTATATCTCTTCATCTTTTGCTCCTTTTTTAAAGAAGAAAACAAATGCAAAAGCTTTTCTGGTCAGTATAGATGGGGAAGAGGAGGGCCCATTCAGGCTGAATCAGATGGACTCTTCCTTTATTTGGCATCTTCACGCACTGAAAAGGGGAAGGTTTGTAACTTGGCTGCTGCCACTGAGGTGGTAGTTGCAGTTACTGGCTGTTGGATAGAACGAGAGTCGTTGATTCTGCCTGCTACTCTACATCACTCTTCTGCTACAGGCAGAAATGAAAGCACATGGTCATTTCAAACCAACTCTGTTGCTTCATTTCAACCTGAAGGTCCCAATCAATTCAATTCAGTTGCTAGGTCAGAGGCAGGAGATCAGAGCACTGATTAGGCTGCCCTTGGCAGAAGCTGGAGAAGTGAGTTTGAGTGTGAGGTTGCTGAGGGTAGACGTGGTGTGACCGAGGAATTGGGTTGACACCAAGAGATGATCTGCTCAGCAGTCTGTTTAGTAAGAGAATACCACTGCAAACTGGAAGAAAGGGGTGGTCATCTATGAACACCTTTGCTGATGGGATTGTCACCTCACTTTGAGTCCTTTAGAAATACAAATATGTTTTCTGGTGGTAGGTGAGGAACCAGTCGCTGCTGCTTAGTAACTGTAGCATTTTCCAGCTCGAATGGCATTTACACCCCCACTTCTATAGGTGTAACACTCACTGTTTTTCTCGTTGCTTTCAATAGGTGCTACTGATGCAGACTGTGAAGACAGTGAAGAGGAACCTGTCAAGAAGAAATCTGATGGGCCAGGTATAAAGACAAAAGGAAGGTTTCTCTGCTGTTACAATGCAGCTGTGACTGCTGATGTAAGCAGCCTATCACAGAGACAATGTTGCAGTGCTTGCATAAAAGCCACAAAATCCACTTCTAATGTGTGCAGTGAGAACTTCCTCACTACTTTCAGGTTTTCAGTTGCCAGATTTGCAAGTCCTGAGCATAGCAACTTATACTCCTGGACTTTACTCACCCATAAAGCAAGGTACAATAATATCCTCAAAAAAATGGGATTTTCTGAATCTTACTTGCTCTCATTCACAATCAGAACTTAAGGATGCTCTGCACAACAGGAGAAATCCAAGCAGCTGCAAGATTGAAAGTTTTCCTACAAAGAAGTGTAATAGGTCATAAATCTAAACTTGGCTCTCTGTTTCTACCTGGAGTAAAAGAAGAAATAGACTCTTCTCTTAAGTAAGTCCTCATCACGACTTACCTTGAGTGAGAGTTTGTCTTCAAAAGTTGTTTTCCTTCTCTATTTAGAATTAGTCCCACAGTTCCAGTTAGAAATGTACCCCTGAGTGAGCTGCAGGGCAGATGATGTTACAAGGATGCGGGTGATGTAATTTCTTTCACACAAAGCAGTGCTCTCAAATAAACAAGTTGCACTGTTGTAGGGTTTTGGGGGTTTTTTTTGGAGTTTTGAGGGCTTTTTCATTCGTTACTTCCTGGTGATGCAGTTCTTTGTGGTAAAGCACTGAAGTGAATCACTCAAACACATCTGCTGGAGTGAGTTCAGAGAAGAACAATGAAGCTGGTAAAGGGTCTGGAAAAAATGTCTTATGAGGAGCACTTGGCGGACCTGGGATTGTTTAGTCTGGAAAAGAGGAGGCTGAGAGAGGACCTTATTGCTCTCTACAACTACCTGAAGGGAGGTTGTAGTGAGGTGGGTGTTGGTCTCTTCTCCCAGGTAACTAGTGATAGGACAAGAGGAAATGGGCTTAAGATGCACCAGGGGAGGGTTAGGTTGGATATTAGGAAAACTTTTTTTTCCTGAGAGAGTGGTGAGGCCTTGGAACAGGCTGCCCAGGTTGGGGGTGGAGTCACCATCCCTGGAGGTGTTCAAAAAATGTCCAGATGTGGCACTTCAGGACATGGTTTAGTGGTCCTGATAATATTTAGTAGATGGTTTTTATAACTTCAAAATATTTAGAACATATTCTGCAGGAATCTTCTGGTTTTAATATCTGGTGTGTGTAAGAACAACCTTTACCTACTGGATCTACAACAGAAGTCAGAGAAGGGGGACATCTTCTCTGCTTGTGCTCACCATGCAGGCACAACTGGCGAAGGAAAAAAAGGGTCAGAGACAAAGTGGTGGCTCATGACAAGGTGTAAGAGCTACCAGGGGAATCTCTCAGGGTTTTATCTCTGTTGGGATGGCCAGGACTGATACTGGATTGCTGCATCTCCAGCCTGGAAGATCTTCCCTGGCATAGGGCTGTGTTTCTCTACTGCTCTACCAGCATTAAGTAAGCTGGAAAGAGCTCTTGCAACATCCATTTGCAATATTCACACTGTTAGTGTTAAATGAACCCAAAAGAGCAAAATTTGCAAAGTTATATTGAGGCATTGAAATGAGGTTGAAAAAAAAAAATCCCACCAGTAGGGAACTGCGTCATGCCCACATGCCTCTCTTCCTCTGAGTACCCTGCTTGTTACTGGTGGCTGAGTCTAACTGGGTCCTCTTCACACAGTTCGACATGCAGAGGATAACACTGGAAGAGCTGAAACACATCCTCTACCACGCCTTCCGGGACCATCTAACGATGAAGGACATTGAGAACATCATTATCAATGAAGAGGAGAGTTTGAATGAAAACTCTGGCAACTGCCAAACAGAGTTTGAAGGTGAGAGAAACAGTTTCTGTGATTCTGTACAATTAGTCTCTTTCTGCTTCATCTGTAAGACTCACTCTGATCCGTGACATGCAATGAGCAGGCATGCGTGGAGTTAGCAGGGAGTTATTTTAGAGTAAGTAGCAATGACACACTTGGTGAGCTCGAGAGCTGAAGTTAACCTCTTCCATGTGGTCTAAGTAAAGCTGATCCTGTTTCAGGCAGGAGGATGAACTAGTGGATGCTTTGCCTTATGCAATCCTCCTTTTTCTGATGGGATTCAGCAGAGGGGTGTGCAGCCCATGCCAAGGTGGGTGTCTGAGACAGACTGAATTTCCCTACAGAAACATGCGTATCTCTCTCAGCCTGTCATGGGAAGACTTGATCGGCACTGGGTCCTGCCCTAGCAAGCTGGTGAAGCTCCACCACTTTCCTGTTGTCTTTTCATAAGCGGAAAAGGTCTTCTGCTCTGGGCTCCCAGGGAACAGCTGAGGAGAGTCCTTTTTCTGCACTGGAACACCAGCAGCGAGCAGAGATGGTGCATCTGCACCCTCCTGCCCTGCATCCCTCTGGTTCGCTGCTGTTGGGACCACCAGTGCAGAGCTGCAATATACTGCACCCCAGGACAGCTCACCCCAACACTTTTGACACCACCTGCAAGACCAAGGTCTAAGCGGTCCACAGAGGTAGCTAGAGAAAGGGGGGTGTTTGCTTTGGCAGCTATTGCTCCACACAGTGTCCTCACAGCAGTGCCACAAGACCACTAAGTGACCGGCAACCAGGGTCAGACCTCAACTGTTACAGTGGGTTTTGCACTTTGAACAGAGCTAACACTGGCAAGAACATTCCCCATTTTAAGCCACCTTGGGAGAAGGCTTTTCTTGGCCAGAAGAACTTGTGCTGCTCCACAGCGTTGCTGGTTGGAACAACTAAACAGATACAAATCATCTCAAGTGCAGAAAAGTCCAGGGCGATACCTCCAGAGAACCTCAGGGAATGTGCACATATCTCTGGGACAGCTACTGTGCTTCCCACCCACAGCAGTGCCACTCAGGGGAAAATTCTGACGTTCTGAAGGATCATATATAGCTTCTGAAAGGGCACCACGCAGAGCCACTGTCTTAAAGCAAAAGGTAAACGTGTAAGTGCAATCCTTAGCCTTGGCTAATTAATGGGATTCAGCAGCTAGCTCCAGCACGCTCCCTCTCTGCTAAATACTGCAGAAAAGATGTCGAGGAGCACCGCGGAATTTTAAAAAGCCTGCAGGAGGGAGGCAAGCAGCAGCGCTCTTTGAATCAAGCCAGGCAACATTTCTGGGTTTTTTTTTATTCCTCCTGAAGAGCAGCAGGGAGGAAGAGATGCTTACTTACATGAATGGAGCTGTTAGTCCCCACTGACCCACTGACTCAGTGGAGACATGTGCCAGCTGTCACCGCGGCGAGGGGCGGCCAGGCTTCTTTCAGCTTTGGTGCTTGGGTGAACTATCCCAGTCGCCAAAAACAACAACAACAACAACAACAACAACAGCAAGAAAAAAGGGTCCGAAAAACCTAAATGCTCAGCATCTCATTTTGGAAGTCCCAGCTTCCAAAAGTACAGCAAGAACAGCTTTTCTCGTGGGATGTTGGCATTGCTGGTGCTAGGCAGAACCTAGAAGCAAAACAGACCCTTTTTTAGATGTTGTTAGAAATACACACACACACGCACGCACAAATGCACCAGAGAATAAAGATCAAGTGAACACTGTCAACAAAGATGCAAAGTTTTGCTTCAGGTCCCTGAAGAAGTGGATGGTTCTGCTCCGTGGCATGAGCATTTCTCCTAGGAAAGGCAGACTGAGAGCAGGTTGCATCCCTGCAGCTCTCCAGGCTGGATATGCCATCACCTGAATGACCCACTTGTGCCCTCGGTGTTCTCATTTCCCAAACACTAAGATCCCCACAGGACTCAAAGGCATAAATTGTAGGGCCTCATGGCATGGATCAATGGCACTAAGGGAGAGCTGTCATGAAGGCTGGACAGCATCTCAGTCCAGCTTTAAATGGCTGTACAGCAGGGTCTCCATGTAGATCTTTACAACTACATAATCCTTCTATATCAACATGGGTGATACACGTTCTCTCTCTCCCACACTCAAACGCACGCACACAACCACACCAACGCTTTAACCCAAATATTCCTATTCACATTACAGTCAGGGACAAGTCCAGGATTTTGTTCATTTCTCTCTGAACATTGGAGTCATTTGCAAGACATCAGACCTAGGCTTCCATTACAACTTTCCCTCCTACGCATTTCTAAGGGGCTTCAGTTGCCTCCTTCTTGATGAAGAGCAAAGCAATGAAATGCCCACCTCCTCGGTACAAGCAGCTCACGCCAGCCCCGCCGATACGAACACAACCAGAAGGGAGGCATGGTTGTGACTTCAGCCTTTCTCTCAGTTTTTATTAATGCTTAGGGCAGGAGTACGAAGTTGAGAGTCAAGAAGAGTCTATGTCTTTATGAGAAGAGATACAACAAAAGGACAACTGTTTGCAGCGATGCTGTACAAGCAAAAATTTATGGTACAAAAATAATTTGTCTGGCAGTTCCCTTTGTCCAAATACTCACAACAATAAGCTCATGGTGAACAAGAGTGCTGGCTGGGTATGGTGACCCATGCTGTCTGCCACCATATTTCATCCTCGGCTCTGACACTCAAATTAACTGGATGTACAAGAGCTGCCACAGCTCCCTTCCCTCTCTCCCCAGACAAGCACTAGGAGCATCTGCTAAGGGCTTCGGAATGAAAAACTGACCTCTTAAAATAGAAAAAACTGCATCCAGCCAGAGAAAGCAAATGTCACTCACCTTTGGCAAGGTTATGACAGAAGCCACTCTAAATACACCATAGCTGTTCATCTTAGCAAGCCTTTTCCTCAGGAGAGAAGGCTGTCAGCACTTACCCCGACCATCTCAAACTCACCACGGACATCATGACCAGCTCAGCTGCCACAGCCAGTGGACTGATGCACCCTGAAACGGGCTGGACTCATTAACCCCATGTCTTGGTGGAGAAGTTATAACAATGGTAGCTCTGTCTCTGCCATTAGTGACACCATGGTGAGTCCTCCTTGCCAGCCTGTCCTCTGCATGTTGAGAAGATAAAGAGTGGGTTGGACTAGGTGATCTCCAGAAGTCCTTTCCAACCCTTTCCATTCTGTGATGACCCAGCCTCAAATTACCTTTGTTCCTTGAGATCTCATTTACATTGGACAGCATGTGCATTGCTCTCCCCCCTAACAGGGAGCCAGGACATCTCCAGAGGAACTTCAGGCTTTGACCATATCCAAGGAACCACCTCATGTCCAAACCCCGGTATGTCCCATGGGTGTTAAAAACTCCTGTTGGCAATCAAACGCAAAACAGATCGAGCATCCAGCCCTGTGACAATGCCAGCTATGGAAACCAGCAGGAAAAAGTGCAGATGCTGTGCTCAAAAGGATCCATGGATTTGGAGAGAAGAGAGAAGTGAGGGCAAAATCTTACCAGTTAGTGGGGGGGGGGGGGGGGGCAGGCAAACAGGTTTTCATAGGTAAGAGGGCAATTCCTGGGGCGGCACGTAGGGGTTTCCACAGGAAATTAAGCTT
>WTSP01016689.1:0-19980 GCA_025331215.1 Actenoides lindsayi | reverse complement strand
ACCCCCTCCCCCCCTTCAGTTGCCCACCATGCACAAATCCAGGTATTTCACCTTCCAGGCCTTTGCATAATAAGCCAAGGGGAAAAAAAAAATAATTAAAAAAAAAATAATTCGGAAACTGGGGGAGATGGTTCCCCTTCTCGCTCACCTTCCACTGCTAGACCATCTCTGCTGATGGTTTTGTTCCTCCCTGGAAACTGCTCTCCCAGAACACCTGCTCCTGAGGCAGAAGCGGAGGAGATAAGCTCTCCTTTCACTCAGGCCCTTGCCTGCAAGACGAGAGGAGATGCAACAGCCTTTTCCTATCTGAAGCGCAGCACCTGCTGTTGGGTGCAAACACTGCTGGTTTTTTTTTTGGCTGGAGATACTGTTTTCCTTCATTGAACAACAGACCAGAATTTAATGCTTAAAATGCCTCATTAAAAGAAGGTCCAGGGGGAAATGGTTCAGAAAAGCTTTCCACAAGGTTTAATGCAACATCTGAGGCTGCTCAGCAGCCCTGGCTGCCCATTTCCTTGCTGGAAGATGCTGACTGCATCCTGGGGGGGAGCTGCAGCTTGACCTGCCTGGGCCCTCTCCTGCTGATGAGCAAACTGTCGTTCTCAAACAAAGCTTGGAAAAGCTTCATTCAGTATTTAGCCAGGATCTTAATCTGTTATGGCCCAGGCTTTCTGCTGCTTTCCTTCCTTTCTTCCCTGTATCCCAGGCAGTGCCACTGGGAGATCCCATGCGACACGGCCCCTCGGGTGTAAGGGAAGAGCCACCCAATGTACCTGCTGCTGCAAAGCCAGGGTGCAAGGCTCCCACTTGGCTTCTCACTGCTGCCTTCTGCCCCTTCCCACTTCCTTGCCCACAGTTACAGCTTTCAGAGGGGCTGGTTTAAGCCTACAGAAAATTGCTCCATAATCTGAGCCTATAAAATCTGTAAAAAGACCTAAGCTAAACAAGAAACCACAGCCCCTTCTGTCCTCCCCTGAGTAAAAGGAGTTTGGGGTCAGTGAGTGACCAGATGAACAATTAAGGCAACAGGGGTTGATGCTTCCAGAGGAGAGAAAACAGTGACCTGTCTGGCCAGATAACCATGACCACTGGAGCAGCAGCTGGAGCGGTTTGGGTGCACACTTGGTGCTCTCAGTCTGCCTGAGCGGGGCCTCAGCACCTCCATCTTATCCCTGACCAAGGTCCAGTCCCAGGCATCTTTCTCCAGTTCACTTCCAAATGATCGAGTAGATGACACATTAGTTAAATGTCCAGCTATCTCAAGGGAGGAAACCCTATCAACTAACAAACAGGCAGACTAACCCAATCCTGACCTGATGCTTTCATCACGAGCCCGTGGGAGAATCTTGGGGGAACCCTCTGAGCAGAAATGATGCCACAAGACTGTCTTCAGGCCAGCAGTGTGGGAGCAGCTGACAAAGATCAGCCTCCTCCATCCATCCATTCTCCCTCTCCTTAGGGCTGGAAAACGTGTAGGAACCACTGCAAATACCTATGCTAAAAGAGCACCACAAACCACTTTTTTTTTGTTTTTTTGCAAGGATGAAGGGAAAGGCAAAGGCAGACAAGATTTGAACACTATTTCCTCCCCTTCTTGGGAAGGCAGCAGGGAGCCTTGACCAGAGCCCTTATTGTTCCCTGGAGATGGGAACACAGCAGGGAGCCATTTGGTCTCTTTTTCACAACAATGAGCAATAAATCCTCGTGAAAACAGAAAGGTAGGCACCAAACTCTTGGCCATCAGTCTTAGCTGCGTCCCATCGCTACGTGCGGCCATGCTGCCCCAGCTTGGGACTCTGGAGAAGAGCCAGCCTCACTGAAGGGCTTGACTTCTCTGACCAGTTTCAGGTGATGGGGGCAAAGCTTCTGCTGAAGAACACACGTCACATTTTCATTCTGCAGCTGGGAATTAAAAGCCAGAACCGTGCAAATGACCTGCTTCTCAAGCGAGCCAGCAGCGCTTGTTTCAAACCCACCTGGACTCACAGACTTCGGCCAAGCTGTCACCTTACCCAGCCCCCTGCGTGTCTGTTCTTCAGTCAAAAACATGATTGCAAAGTCATAAAGTTCTTCAGTCAAAAACAAGTTCCAAAACATCACCCACGGGCTTTGCAGGAGAGGCAGCTGCACTCATCCTCCTGCTCCCCACTTTTGGCTCCGTCAGTCTCTAGTGCAATCGGCCGTGCTGGGCTCCTGCTCCACGGCTGCTGCAGGTGGCTCTGGGCAAGGGCCCGGTGTACAGTGTAGTGCACATCACCTCAAAGTTCCAGCCCCTGAAGTACAATCCTTTTGGTCATTCATATATTACAACCCTCTCTTTTTTTTTTTTCTTCTTCCATCCCTCCCCCCAACCCCCAGCCCCCATTTTGTTAACAAAAATAAAGTTTTTTGGATGTTTCCAGGTTTTGTTTCCTCTGATTCTCCTCCTTTCTTCTGAGTGTGTGGGGAACATGGTGGTTCATGGGCCACCTCTTACTGGATCCCCCGAAACAGACACATAGCAAAGATCATGGCGAACAGCTGGGAAGGGGCAGGGGGAGATGAGAGGGTGAAAACAAAACAGAGAACCACAAGAGTCAGCTGCATCTTCCAGAAGACTGGCAAAACCCTCCCTGACCCCGGGATCACTCCCTCCTGCCCAGCCATCAGTGATGCAATGAGCGAGACCCTTCCACCACCCGCTCTAGAAAACCTTTTTGTTTTTTTTTCCCCCTGAAAGTGATCCCCACCTTCCTTCCCCTGTCCCCTCAAGCCTTTCATGGCTATGGCAGCAGCCTGGCTTTGCTCCCAGCCCTGGTGTCACAGGGGAGCAGGCTCTGTGGTCCTTGCTCCAGGGGTGCTGCTGGAGAGAGGGCAGGCAAGCAGTTCTGCAGAGCCCCGGGGCAGGTGGAGCATCCCCAAAGCCCCTGTGGCCAACACAGTGGGGCCCAACGCAAGGCAGCGCTGCAGACGCGCAGCACCACCCCTTTCCCTGCTTTCTGTGGCAAAGGACCAAGCACCTGGCTCTTTCCAGGCAATTAAACCCACAAGTCAATAACCTGCTCAGCAGTTTGCAGGATGCTGCCTCCCCTGGCAGGGGGGAGCACCTGCCTGTCTGCCTCGCTGCTGGACACCAGCCAACGCGGCTTTTCTTCTAGTCACCCAATGGTAAGTACCTCAATAGCCAACACTCCGATGGCAAGGGCTCCTGCCAGGTACACGTAGGTCTCAAAGGAGTTCAGGATCACAGTGTAGCAGCCCTAGGAAGGACAAAAGGTGGTGAGACATCCAAGCAGCAGATCGCTTAGTTCTCACAGACCTCAATATAGAATCACAGAAGGGTTTGTGCTGGAAGGGACCTTTCAAGGTCACCTAGTCCAACCCCCCTGCAGGGAGCAGGGACAGCTGCAACTAGAGCAGGTTGCTCAGAGCCCCGGCCAACCTCACCTGCAGTGACTCCAGGGATGGGGCATCAACCACCTCTCTGGGCAAACTGGGCCAAAGTTTCACCACCCTTGACCCCCTCCCCCTCAAAATCTTTTCCTTCTCTCCGGTCTGAATCTCCCCTCTTTTAGTTTAAGACCATCACAGCCCTGCTAAAAAGATTGTCCCCATCTTTCTGACAGGCCCCTTGAAGTACAGAAAGGCCTTACGGCCTTTAGGCCTCCCCAGAGCCTTCTCCGGAACTTCCAACAAAATCCCTGGGTGCTTGCCAGAGACTAAGGACAGGGGAAAACTGTCAGCAGCAGGGGAATTAGAATGCAAGCTACAAGTCAGACTGGCATGACCACGACCATGGCAGCCATCCCTCTGCCTGCTGCAAAACTCCTTTTTGTGGTGTTGAGCTTCCCTTACCTGTCGGTTCTGAAACTGCTCGACGCCTGTGAGGCAGGCTTCCCTGTTGACAATCATCCCTTCCCGGCTCTGGAGCTCTCGCTGGCAACAAGCCTCTGGTGTCACCTTTTCCAAAGAGGAGTATGGAAGTTGAGGGACAGCTTCAAAATCTTCTGGTCCGTTCACTCCGCAGCAGGCAAACTAGGGAGAGGTACAGAGAAGAAAGGAAGATGGAGGTGACACTTTGACTGGAAAGCAGGTATGAGAAACCTACCAAAGGGTCATTCTTGTAGGAATCAAAGCTTTAGTCAAAAGCAGAGACAAAACAACTGTTGTTTCCAAAGAAGTGGGTTGTGCTTGTACCTTGGAGCTTCTGTTTCATCAAAGCCTTTTTATAAAGTCCCACTGTTCCCATGTTGTACTGTAGACTCCTCAGGTACCACTAGGAATATTGCCCCAAGCTACATGGGACTTTGGAGCACATCCAGAATGGCTTGCTCAACATCACCCAGCAAGTCCGTAAGAGCAAGCAGCACAATCCAGCTCCTGGCTGCCCCTTCTCCCCACAGCTCATGGCCAGGATTGCACTGGTGGGTGATTCAAGTAAGGTCCCTTTTCAGGATTCAAGTCAGGTCCTCTTTAAGGATTCAAGTCATACCCTGACTCTGTCTCCTTTCAGTCAGCAAAAGGAAATGTATTAAAGCCCTGAATCAGCATGAAGGGCAGCAACCGTCTTTTAAGATTAAAATTGACTTTTCATCTGCAGCTCCTGACATCCTGCCCTTCCCTCCTGAGGAGATACACCATGGGCTGTATTGAGCACTAAGTTCACACGTCTACGTGCACACACACATACACACAGAACTCCTTGGAGCAGCTAATAACAGCTACTAATCCAATTCCAATGACAGTTGCTCTGTGACTTGCCCGATTAGGACTGTAACAACGAAGTCAATGTAGATGGCTAATATCTGCCACTTACCAATGTCCTTCTTGGAGTGAGGGGCCCAAAACTGAACCCAGGATTCGAGGGGTGGCCTCCTCAGTGCTCAGTTGAGGGGGGCAAACCCTGCCCTAGTCCTGCTGGCCACACTATTTCTTGTTTGAAAGCCGGGGGTACCCAGTCAGTGACTTACTGTGATCATAACAGAGTTCCAGGTGGAAGAGAAGACGTCTGTGTCATTGTTCCTCAGGTAATGCTCCTTTAGCTCCTTGGTGAAAAACTCTCTGGTCAGCTGAAACACACAGAGAGGCAGAAATGTGAAGGCAACACCTTGCCCGAGCCCTTCCCAAAGCTCCCTTGTGTGAATGCTGGGGGTTGTTTGGTAGGTTTGTATTTGTTCTCTCTTTTCTTTTTTGGACACCTCAGAGGAGAAACATGGGAAAAGCCACTGGCTGAACTGTAACTATATCCAGGGTGAATGGTTCCTGTTGAATAAAACTATTGTTCATTAAAAATCAGGGATTGCATTATATCTATAACTGTAACATAACATTTACACTTAAAGGTTGGTTGGTATTTTAAATTTTCAGCGCTGTTTTAAAGTGTTTCCTAAGTCAAAATGAGATTAAAAGAGATTTTAGGAAAATCTTCAACTTACTAGCTTACTAATGACAGGGGAACTGCTCTGAATTTACTACCATGTGTGAGAAAGCAGAATGAAACCCTAACGTGAAACTTTCTGGGGAAAAAAAAAGGAAGTAAAAAACCTTGTAATGAATACGAAATATTCAAGTCAATTTGGAAAACGGATAAAAGACCATTTCCTTGGAAATGCTTTACATTATCTAAACTGACCCACAGACATGAAGGAAAAAAAAACCAAGCCTCTTTATATCTCCAGTGTGTAGATAATGTAAATGGTTTTCAAAAGGTAAGTGATATAAACGAACGGAATTTCATTTCCTCCTGTTTACATTTACCGTAAAATAGAAAAACTGAATGAACATTTTGGCTCAGAGCCTTCTCAGAAATCCAGACACCTTGAAATGACATTTACTTAGGATCGCTCTCTGGAGGCCTGGTAAGTACACAAACTTAATAGTCTTGTTAAACCAAACACCCGATTCAATCTTGCTGCCTTTCGACCACTTCAGGATGAAAACTTCAAGGAATCCCCTTTACAGGTTCCCAGTAGGTCTTGATATGTGTGGTCCCTTCTCCAAGACACTTTGTCATCTGTGACCCACACAGGCAAAACCCCTTGGCCACTGCGAAGACTCAGCCGGATCCAGCACCGCTCTAGCGTTGCATATTTGCAAGATGAGGAATTAAGCTGCCTGAAAAAGACCTTTTCTCCCTTTTTTTGCTGCTGTTGATACAGCACTGCAGGTGCAGTAACATACACCGCTACGAGCTGGCTTCAGGTTCTTGGCATGCAGTGTGGAATATCGCACATACACATCCATATGGATGAGAGGTACGGGCGGGCACCAAAGCACCAGCACAAAATCCTTCATTTCCTTTGTAACTGCATCACACAATTTAAGGGGAAAAAAAAACAACCAAAAAAAACCCAGAAGGCTGTGGTGACTCTGTAAAAAGACCCCTGAATACTACCGAATGTTGACTTTTTTTGGTACAAATAAAAACTGCGGCCGAATTTAATGACTACATCAATACTGGGTAAAACTTTGTCACTAAGACTGGACTGATGCGGGTGGCTCAATCTCGTAACCTTTTAATCAGATGTGCTGCTAAACTCCTACATTGCTTTTACAGGACAGATACGAACTCATTTCTTGCCTCTGAATATTAAAATACCAGAGAACACATCATTTTCCTTTGCGAATCTGGCGCGCTGAGGGAAGGTCAGGTTAAAAAATGCTGGAGTCTGTCCTCAGTGTTCTTTTCTCTCCGTATTTTCTCCACACAGCCTCCTACCCTGCAGAGACAGCAGCACATTTTTTTTTTTTTTTTTTTTTTGGATGCTTCTCTGTTTCTGAAGCACTGACTTTGAAACTGATATTACCGTTGGTAATAATCCCCGCCGGCTGCCTTTGGCGGGGTCTACAACAGAAGAGTCATTTAAATATAAAGCGAAACCTTTATTTTGACAGCAGCAACCCCAGGGGAAATTGTCCCGAGTCTGTGCGTGATTTTTACGAGACCCGGCCTAAAACAAAGCCTAGTGCGGGAAGGGCAAGTTTGCCTGGAAAATAACTGATCCCATTTTGTTGTTCTTAAAACGGTTTGTCCTAAGCGTCTGAAGTTCAGAAAAATGTAACAAGGATTGAAAATAGTAATAAATCAGCAGAAGCAGCTTTCTTATTCAAAAAAAAAATCGCTTACAAAAGAGGATAGAATCATTGAGGTTGGAAAAGACCTTTAAGATCACTGAGTCCAACCATTTCACAGTATCTGTCTGCTGTTCTTGGAAGACGTTATTTTCTCCTCTCCTAGGTGAAAAAGGGTTCTTGACCCTCCAAAACCTCTTCTACAAAGGAAGACAAACCCTGGTACTCCCACAGCTGTTTAACACCAGACTTCCTCTGCAGAGACTGCTCTGAAACAGTCCTTCAGGAGTGCAACTGGTCTTGCAGATCACAGTAGCTCACCATCACCAACACCACTTCCATTCACCCCACTGCCACACTTTGCTTCGCTGACTCTCCCTCTCATGTCACAGCTCAGCAGAAAACATCTCTTTCCTCCCCTATTTCTTGTCTCAATTTCTCTCACTCCCTCAGCTATTAATAATTTAACTCTGCTGAGTTAGTTTGGATGTAAAACACTATACAAGAGAAAGCTGTGCTGAACATTACCTGGAAAGCAAACAGATAGGGCGTTATCTTTCTCTTTTGTCTCATGTTATGCACCCAGTGAAGCCACAGCCACAGAGACTTGTGTGATGACCATCACAGCAACCCACTTGGTAAGCTTCCAAGAGATTTAAGTTGCCTAAATGTACATTTATGCCTTGAATGTAACTAGTTTCACAGAGAAGAGAAAAGCACAACTGAACCTGACCTTAAATTGCTACTGTGAAGAATACTTCCCGACACAGGGTTGCTGAAAGACCACCTCTGTCCCCATGGAAGTCCTGTCCAGTCATCAAGCCTAACACTAACACAAAGATGACAGCAAAATCAGCCGCAAGTAGTTACCAAGCCAGAGGAGCTACTGCCAAAATACATAGCAACAGCAAAACAAGGCTTGTTATTTTTTGGGTTTGGTTTTTTTTTTAATGATTTTTTTTTTTTTCAGAAGAAACCTGAGAAGAGAACAAACTACAAGAATTTGCAGGCTGAGTTTAACTTCTGCATAGAGCCACCTCTGGCTATGCAGGGATTTGACGCGCTTCGTTTCTTGCCATGAACACTAAATCCCTTCCTGTCAGTCAGTCTGACAGAGTGGGAAGCTGGTGATACAAAAATGGAGACAAGCTCAAGAAAGACAGAAGTCTGCTCTCCTATAAGTTTTATCTCTCAAAACACCGCCAGATGCCACAGAAGTACAGAATAACCAGCGTGACCTTATCTTGCAAGACAACATATCCTCGTGTGTCCCACGGCTTTCATGGGAGTGGAACCACAGAATGGTTCGGGTTGGATGGGACCTTTCAAGGTCACCTAGTCCAACCACCCTGCAGGGAGCAGGGACATCTGCAACTAGAGCAGGTCGCTCAGAGCCCTGGCCAACTTCACCTGGAATGGTCCCAGGGATGGGCTATCAACCGCCTCTTTGGGCAACCTGGGCCAGCGTCTCACTACCCTAAGCGTTCAATTTTTTTTCCTTCTATCTAGTCTGAGTCCACCCCCCTTTAGTTTAAAACCATCATTTTGAAGCCTGTACCCGGGTCTGCAGGGCTGTTCCTTCAGATCTGAAGCAAAGACTTAAAAAGCTTATAAAGGGAAAAAAAACCCAGTCTCTTGCTACTTTCCCCCAGGAGTGTCCAAGAGCACACATGTAACACGGCTTTGAAACCCCTCCAGGGATGGGGACTCCACCACTGCCCTAGGAAGCCTGGGCCAGGCCCTAGCAACCCTTGCATGGAAGAAATTGTTCTTCATGTCCAACCTAATCCTCCCCTGGTGTAACTTGAGGCCATTTCCTCAAAGTGCACAAACCTCTGTTGGTTAGAGAAACAAATGAAGTAGTGCTTACTACTAGCTTAGTAAAAGCTTACGACCGGTCTTGGGGAGAGATGATGGCCATATAACACACATAGCAGCAGAGCAGAGAACAGCTACATCCTATGAAACTGTGGAGAGGAGGACCAGAAAGTCGTAAGAAGGGCAATATGAAAGGGATCCATTGATGGGACTCAAAATGGGGCATGGGAAGACTTGCTCAGGACAGGGCAGGAGGGATATCTTACAAGCATTAATGAGAGGAATCTAGTGAGCCTGAGAACATGGCAATTCAGGAAGGCCTATGACTAGAAGATACACCAGAGAGTTTTTGCACTGCAGGTTAGCTAACGTTCACTGGCATGGTGGCAGTTCTGCAGATGGTGGGTAGTACTGAAGCAGGCCTGTTGCTATCTGAAACAAACAGCCACTCTACAGACGCATCGGCCACCATCGAACACCGTGCTCCAGCTGGGTACGGTCCCGCTGGGGTTCAGAGTCTGCCCACCAGCAGATACTTACTTTTGCTCTGAAGATAAAAGCCAGGATTGCAGCTGAAAGCTCCGCCAGGAAGATTAACAAAATAAACATGAAGAACTGGAAGAAAGAAGATGTAAAAAAATCTACCATTAGGTGCATGCAACAGGTAGTAGGAACGCAGGGTTTCACTAGTCACCAAAGAGATGGAAAAAAAAATAACTGAGGTAACCTCTTTTTTTCCCCTGACAATTAAAAGCTTGTATGAGACAATAACCTGGAGCAGACAGCCTGTCTCTGACCATATCACAGGACACAGATGCTTGAGGTGCTTTTGCCTGGTTCTAATGGGAGTAAGGCTGCAGGACCCAGAGCATCCCCTGACAAATCTGCACCAGTTTAAACCAGTGAAGCCTACTTGGATGGAAAAATTTCTGTGATTGTGCAGATGCTCATACAGGGCTAAACTGTCTTGAGACAAGTGTATGCATCACATATTTGCACCTACATATGCACACAATCCCCTCACTACAACAAACAATTCTACTGTAGTATCATCATGGCTTATTTTGTATAGAAGATGTTGGGACATATACTCAAATATTTACGCCTGGGACCAAAAATGGATTCTTTTCAGTGTATTCTGCATTTCAGAACCAAATCAGCCTTGGTTCATATCTCCCTCCACACAAAAGGGTTGCACTGAGTTAAGTATTGATAGCATCATAGAATAGTAGGGGTTGGAAGGGACCTCTGGAGATCGAGCCCAAACCCCTGCCAGAGCAGGATCACCTGGGGCAGGTCACACAGGAAAGAGATCCAGATGGGTCTTGAAAGTCTCTAGAGAAGGAGACTTCACAACCTCTCTGGGCAGCCTGTTCCAGTGCTCTGTCAAGTATTAACCACGCAGAACCTCAACAGAAAGCTGGTAACACACCAAAAGCATTTTAATTTCATTACACAAGCATCACCCACGTCTTGCAGAGTAGCCAAGGTGTGCATGTGCATATCCTTAAATTAAGGGCACACTGCAGACTTGACAGACAGCAATAGCCAGCAGGCTGAGCATCAGCGCAAGAGAAACAGGCACCCAGTCTGTAGTAAAACCATCACACTTAGACCACCATCATTCTAGGGAGGAGAAATGAAAGGAAACATCGAGGCAGGCGGTTGTTCAATTGAAGCTGGAACTGCATTTTCACCTTGTTGCCCTCGCAACTCTCTGCTGCTTTGGTCTAAAAGCCCGGTCTTCAGTCTGACCTCAGATAACAAAACAAGAAGAGCAATGACTGTGGCTGCTAACAGAACGATGTTGCTCAATTTTGCTCAACTAGTTAACTCTATAATTTATTCTTACTGCTGGAGTTTTCTGTGTGGTGGCATCTTTTTTTTTTTTTTTTCCTTCTCTGAGACTGTTTTCTTTTTAATTTCACCACGGGAGGGCAAAGAACAAGTGATGAGAATGAACAATGCTTTGCAAATTTGCATCAGCATCCATCACGGGATCTCGGCATAGTCACTAAGAGGTCTAAGGTGGTGATCAAGTGATTAATCCCATCACCCTGCTAATTGCATTTCATTTACTGATTACTGGGAGACACACATTCACTCAAGCTCCAGCACAGGTCTGTGCAGAAGGGGAAGCAGCTATTCCCAGATTATCTCTGATAAGCTTCATTATCATTCCCAAACTGATTTCCACTTACATTGTGCGCTACAGATTTGTGTAAGTTACAGCAGAAAAAACACCAGCAGCCATTAGTGCTGATGAGAAAGAGAAGATGGATCATCAGTGCTGCCAAATTTGCTCTCATTCTGCATTTTAAGGAGAGTCAGAATCTTCTTATTACCTTTTGCCTCCCAAAATTAAACTGATTACCTATATACGAGAGCACCAAACAGCCAACGAGTTAGCACATGGGACACCTTCAAATCCATGCTTGAGACCAAACACTTGAACACGGGTACCCCCCGCACCCAAGGTGAACATCCTGAGGAGCAGGGGCTCTCATGTAGGTCAAAAGCCCTGGTCATGGTCACAGGTTTATCAGAAGTTTCCCCAAATCAATGTTTCACATTCTTTTTCACAGCTCATCTACCGTTCCAGCTTCAGCAAGGCTTCTGTGTCCTGTGACGTGGTCAGAGATGGGTTGTCTGCTCCAAAAAGAGCAGCAACTGCCTTTAACCCAAAAGACCTACATTTTCATGCTGAAAAGTTCCAGGGGCTACTGCATTCATTTTACAACAGTGCAAAACAGGGTATATGCACTCAAAACTATGCCAAATGAAGCCAATACAGACCAGCAAATTCAGTCCAGTGCTGCAATGCTGTATGCTCAACAGCACTTCGGATTCTGATTTTTATGGTGTTCTTTTCAGTCAGAGGGTCTTTAGCACAACCCAAAAGTGATTCAGTGACTGGTTTGCAAGCCAAAGTTTGTTGCTTTTTGTGAGCCAAGTCCAAATGCTGGGAAATCTAGGAACACTTCACAGCCTTGTGCTTAATGCAACCCGTTAGGTCCCACGGTGATGGTTTTTTTACCAGAAGACAAGCAGCTTAATGAAAAATAAAAGTCCTTGCAAATACAGAAGCCAGAATCTAGAGAACATGCATTTGTGCATCTGTCTTGTCCCTTCCACCTCCTATTTACATTTGGACTAAAAGCCTCAGATATACATTATGCATCACTGAAATCTCGCTCAAGCAGCTCTCTGGCTCATCAATTCTTTAACGACTTTGTAAGCGGACTTGATTTGATCTAGCACCTTCTCCCCAAGTACCACCCCCACGCACCCCACTTACAAAAAGCAGGAGGCATTTGTTCTCCCGGATGGCACCACAGCAGCCGAGGAAACCCAGCAGAAAGAGCATCGCTCCCATAGCCAGCATGATGTACGCTCCCGTGAAGAGCAGCGGGTTGGCAGCCACGATCTCTCGAAATCCAGTGGGATCCACAATGACCCAGATCCCAACTCCCAGCAGGCACGCTCCTCCAAGCTGTCACAGCACGAGGAGAGGAGAGGGAAGACAGGTCATCATAAAACAACTGCTGCAGAAGATCTGGATTCATCGCTATCTTTCGATCAAAGGTGTTTGCTTGGAGAATTTGTGTTTCTCCGTGATGTGTGTTCCCTGCTGAGCGTGTGACACTCACAGTATCTCTTGCTCACTAGATGAACCATTTGCAGGCAAAGCACCTTTCTACCTCAACATGTCACTCTTACCAACTGTTTACTCCCTTACTAATGCTGACGGGCAGCATGTCCATCATCTGCAGGGGACAGCTCAGTGATGGGGCACACAGGAGTCATCCCTGGCACAGGGGCCAGGGTGGCTGGGAGCTGCCACTCCATCCTGCCACAGATGAGAACGATGGGGTCACTGTGAATGGCTATACAGGTGGCAGAAAAATGACAGTGCTTCCCCATGAAAACCTCAGCAGGACACCCAGGACTAGAAAACAATTTCTTCCGCCATTCAAGGACAGACCATGTACACCACTAGTTAAAGCTCTCCCTCCGGACCCCCTCACCAAAGAGAGAAATAACTCTCAGTAATTGAGAATAATAACTGATAACAGTGACCACTGCACTGGCTTCCTGAATGTCTGAGCATCTCTGGATGCTGCCAACCCCTTGGGGATTGATAGTGCAAAGCTGAGGGGATATTCTGTACGGTGGCGACTTGACCAAATTATAGCCTATCCTGCTGGGGAACAGGAGGATTCATGAGGGAAAGTGGATTCCAAATACTTACAAATATAAAGAAATTGAAAAGAAACATCAGGTACTTCATGCAGCTCAGACAGTCTCCCTCCATGGTCTTCAGGCTCCTTGATCCAATTCTTCCTGAAAAACACCAGCACGTCCTTATCATTCTCACTGTTTACTGGAGTAGATCCTGTGGAGTTCATTAGACGGAAGAGCTCATTTCTTACCCGAACAAGGCGACACAGCACGGGCTGGAAAGAGATAATGATTGCTGCTAGGTCCCTTTGCATTCTTCCCAGTCTTAAAGGCGTGATCTGACCTCTGACGTAGCGCTTAAAACCGCTTCATGCCCAAGCTCAAGCACTCCAGCGTGTATGAGATCTATCACCGTCTAGTTCATACACACAGTAGTGCCCTAGACTGTGGTGAGCACGTAACTAATGCCATTTACAAACAATGCTGGCAACGTGCAGTGTTACTTGCAAATAATCTAACTATGAAAACATTTGTGCCAGCTGCTGCCTTACTAGTTAGCTGAAGCTAACACGGAGAAAATAACTGATGTGAAGCTGCACGGAGAAAATAACTGACGTGAAAGGACAATGCTGACCCATGGAGCTGCTTTTGCCTTTCACTTTTCTTTTTAAGCCATACACGCAAGAGGCAACATGTGTAAGTTACTCCTACTACATACTGATACACATGAGATAAAAACTGAACGCATGTGCCTTCATCTATTTAAAAAAAAGAAAGCCTTCTCTCCCCTCCTCCAGGCCCCAAATTTGTGACAGATGAAGTTCTCCTCTGCAGGAGACATTTATTGCTAAGCAAACATTAACAGTCAGAACTGCAGAAGACAGCGGCTGACAGATGCTTTCCCTGGCTTGTCCCATCTCAGACCTGTGAGACATATGAAACGCATTTGGTTTTGTCTGAAATGTAGCTATAAATGCTCAGCTTTTTCTTAGGCAGTTTAGTCTACATTTCTCCGCCCACTAATATGAATTTTATCTTGCAAAATGATGGGGAGGCTACAAATCCCCAGCAGTATAGCCAGGAAACATGTCCCAGCTGCTGCAATCCATCTGGAGTAAAGTCTACTTTTTCAAGGCAATGCTTTTCTTTTTTTTAGTTCTCCAGCCACCATTTTTATCCTCCCTTCTGAGATTTGCTTGATTATCTTGAACTTCACATACCTAAGGGCAGCTGCTCAACCACTCCCCCAAAAAGACTGCTTCCAAATTTCTTTTTGCTACTCCTGACATGGGCCTCTAGCCCCATATCCCACTGAATGGAAACCACTTTGCTCCTTTACCTTTGCTTTGGAGATGAACCCCTACAGACCTCTGCAGACTGTTACTATTTCACTACATAAAATTCAGACATCGTGCACTTGCCTGACGGCTGATTACAGTCTCCCTGTCTCAAATACTTGAGAGAAATCACAGAATGACCAAGATCGGAAAAGATGCTGGAAGTCACCTTGTCCAACCTCACGCAAAACACTTTTTCAGTCTCTTCTCTCATGTTGTCCACGTGTATCTTTTTTTTTTTTGTCATTAAAATATCCCTTTCGCATCCACATGCATAAAGACTCTGTCTGCTGAACTGATCCATCGCTTCCTTTCAAACCTAAGAACCAGTTCTGCGCTACGTCCTACAACTTCTTGGTCAATGTCTTGAGAAGCAAATGGTGCTAACTCACAGCTACTTTCATATTCGTGCACAATCCAACCAAATAAAAGCAGAAGATGTGTTTGAAGCTCTCCAGAACCGCTGCCCTCCACCCTTTAAAGGAATTAGAAAACACAGACCAGTTCCTCTTCCAAGTCAATGCATCGATTTCTAGAGGCTATCCCAGCTTAGATGTCACTAGAAACATCCCTGAGGCTCTAAGCTGCACCAGGGGTGAAGGATCACCACCACCTGACACTGCTCCATTGCGTTCTCTCCCCGGCAACACGGCAGCCCACCCTTTGGTTTGCAGATACAGAGACTTGACTCAGCGTGCGTGCCTTCCTTCAAGGAGGACCCTTCTCCCAAGAGGACTTCTGTGTTCACTGTCTGCAACCAGTATCCAACTCCTTCCAAGCAAAGTGGGGGGATCTGCTAAGAGAACATATCTACCAGGTGATGCCTCCCAGAAAACGCTCTCAAAGTATTATTTCCAAGTCTACTCCTCTAAATAGAACAGAGAGAGGGGCAGTTTAATTAGGTGATGGATGTGGGGCAACTCGCTACAGGCGATAGGATAGGAAGTGGAAAGAAAGAGATGTACACAAGACTCACCTTCACAACTCTGGGGGCTTGAAGCACAGTGTCTATTCTAGTCTTTAATTGTCCGTGTGTCCCATGTATCTCTTTCTAGCCAGACTTGTCCTGTAAGAAAAAAAAATATGCAATTACTGCAAAGTCAATAAAATGCAATCACGTTAAATACACAATTTATTAAAACACACCATCCTGATGAATATGCTCAGTCTAATTGCCACCTTAATTTAGTGTACATTAGCACTAATGAAGAGCTTTTAATACCCAGTGAGGGATCCAATTCCTCAGAATCTCTTTAACAACCTTCGGGGTGTTTTAAATGCCCACAGACCACATGTAAATCTATAGTCCCATTACACATGCACCTCATACCACAACAGGACTAGATTAATACCAGCTGCACCTTCAATATTTTATAAGAGGCTTAGACAAACTTTAATCTGCTGTGACTTTACAGCCCATTTCCCAGGAAAATGGGAAAGGCAGAGAAAGGGAGATGGAATGCATCGTTGGGAAGCCCAGCTCAGCCATTAGATAGAGGCAATGGCCTGAGACGCTGGGCGCTGTCCCACATTCTTCCAGCCAGCTTGCACACCAAGTTGAGAAAACTATATCCTCTCCCTCTGCCTTGTTGTCACTGCCTAGGAAGCAGCAACAGAGAGGAACAACGAAGACACCATGCTGACAGGTCACATAACTGCAGCACCACAGACTGACAGCTATGGGAAGGATCTCTGGAGATCATCTTGTCCAACCCCCCTACTCCAGCAGGGTCACCCAGAGCAGGGGGCCCAGGATCGCATTGTCCAGGTGTGTTTGGAATCTCTCCAGAGAAGGAGACTCCACAACCAGTGCATGCAGAGGGACCTGGGTGCAGATCACCATTGCCCTTAAGCTCCCCGTCACAATTTTCTAGGCAAATTTTAATTTCTGCCCGCACAATGCTCATCCCTCACAAATCAATGCTTGCAGCTTTGCTGAGGCTGCTGCTTCACTGCAAGGGATCAGAGGAGTCACCTGTCCGGCCCTTCTCTCTCACTGCCAGCATTTCGCTGTGATTTCTGGAGGGGGCACATTTAACATCTGCTTACCACAAAGATTTGTGAATGTGCCTTTGAAAATCGCTCCCCATTAAGACTTCTCTGTTTAAAAGTCTATCTGTCGTTGGCAGGAAGCAAACAAACACTTTCAAGGTGGACGAAACGATTACAATATAAACCATCAAATGAATATTCATAGACCTTTTCTTTTACATTAATCCCTCACATTTCATGTCCTTTCTCTGCCACTGTGGACCTACGACTCTGAATGATGAGCAGGAATGGCTTCCCTTTGGAAATCTGGAGGGTATGAACATCTACAGCCCATCGACCCACCTCGGCTGCAACACTCTGAAGGCATGTGCCAAGCAGCAGACGAACTGCCCCACCTTGCAGTGCTGTATATGAAGCACAGCTTTACCACCTGCCTGGAAGTTCAGAGGGTGCTGCATGACCGGCTGGGAGATGGCTGCAGCCAGCTCAGGGACCTCCGTAGAGGGGCTTGGAGAGTCTACTGCCTGGACAAGAGACAGTGTCCCTGCCTTGCAGCAGAGAGAACCTTTTTGAGAGTCAGAGCTCAGTGCCCACCCTCACCTTCTTATCTTTGTCTTCTGTGAGTGGGGACACTTCACCCTGTGTTTTGCATGTGCAATTGAGAGACCATTTCTTCAGTTGTCCTATCCTGTGATGCCACTATTCTGGAACAGAAACTGCCAGGAGAAGACAGCTCCAACTTGAATGCAGAGATGACACTGTGCTACATAAACCTATCATTAGGCAAACAACCAGAATGAAGGATTCCTGCTCCTGCTGCATGCGCATATAATTACAGCCCTACAAGCCCTCAAAGGTCTGCGTGGGAGAGGAATTTTATTTTTTAATTCCTCTTAAGTCACAATATTTTAAAGAAATTACAGCACCACAGAAAGGGAAAGCTTCAGTGCTTCAGTAGGTACCAGCAGGTGCTGTGTCAGAAGGGACTGGAAGAGCCAAGCAAGACCAATACTCCCATCTTACCACACAGCCCTGAAGGGGAGGAAGGCCCTGCCCAACAGACTCCCCCGGGTTAACAGCTATGATTTTGTCGCTAGGGAGAGCTGCAGAAAGTACAAACCCACCATGCCAAACTGGGACTGAAGAGACCCAATGTCTTTAATTACAGTCACTGGGGAAACCCAGCCTCCTTTCTCATCTCACAGCCACCACTGCAGCCAGTCTCCTGGTTCAGCAGTGGCTTATCCTCGTGTTCGCTGCTTTTAGAGCTGCTCTTCATGAGGAGCAGGCTTTGAGGAAAGAAAAACAGCTAAGCTCATGACTCCTGCTGGTCTCAGGCACCAAGAAGTCTCTCAGGTTGCTGGAGATCCAGACTAAAGAGGGAGGGGGCAAAAAGAGGCTGATATAGTCAACAGGTAGCAAGCAAAACAAGAAACGGTGGAGAAGCAAGGCCTGTCTTTGGAAAAAATCTAGTCTACTACATGTTAACTAGTGCAGGAAGGCCACCAGATGCATGGCTTGCAGACGTTCTGCTTCTCAAGTGCTCTACTTACTGCCAGTCCTCTTTGCTCACCACATTTGCAGGATCTAGAGAAACCGAATCACATGCTAGTCCCTATATTCAGCCAAAGGACGAGCTGAAGGCAAAAGTCATTTCCCGCCAGATCTCAGTGCTTTTATGGGGAAGGGCAAGGAGAAACATCTCTCTGGAAGCAGGATCAGATTAGCATCATTCCCTTGCAACGGCTTCCGACAGAAGTAAGATGCTTGCTGCTCCTGAGCTGGAGCTTGGCATGAGCTGTCAGCCCCATGCATTATCCGGGACCTATTGCTCCTAATAAATAATGAATTGTGCTGGAACTTCATCATGCTTGCGTAGCAGAGTCATCGCTGTGACACGGCTACATTACCGCCTGTAAATCTAATTAGATCCCAGAGTGCACTGTGGAACTGCAATCGCCCCCGCAGAGCAGCGACGAGGGGACCTGCACAAGGCCCTGCAACTAGATACTAAATTACAGTCAATCTACCTCCTCTTTAGTTGCATTAAAATGCTAATGTCACGGAAACGTGGGCCCATTTACCAGTGATGACTCCTTGCCTTGCAAGGGAATGAGGCTGTTGCATTGCCTGAGAGCATTTAATTCCACCATACAGTTGAGTGAGCAAAGCCCTCAGGGGCATCTTATACCTTAAAACAATAACCTGATGGGCTTTTAAAATACTAAAATCTTATGAGACGTGGGATGGTGTTTAAACGAATCCAAGCTGCTGTGAAAACTGCCCTCAGTTTCCTACCCCAGCAGAGCACTGGGGACAACTGGGCAACATCCCTTCCTGATTCTCATCTGTCTGTCTGGGTTTGTTCTGCCTGGAGAAAATGAGGCTCAGGGGAGACCCTCTCGCTCTCAACAACTCTCTGAAAGGAGGCTGGAGCCAGGCAGGGTCAGTCTCTTCTCCTAAGGAACAAGCAATAGGACAAGAGGAAACAGCCTCAAGATGCACCAGGGGAGGTTTTGGTTGGACATGAGGAACAAAGGTCTTCACCGCAAGAGTTGTCAAGGCCTGGCCCAGGCTGCCCAGGGCAGTGGTGGAGTCCCCATCCCTGGAGGGGTCTCAAAGCTGTGGAGATGTGGTGCAGAGGGACATGGCTTAGTGCTGACCTGCCAGTGCTGGTGTAATGACTGGAGTCGATGACCTTAAAGGTCTCTTCCAACTAAAATGATTCTGTGATTCTATGCTCTTAACAAAACCTGTTTCTGCCACCAAAAGGCTGTGCTTAAGAGCCCGTCGATCACACAGTGGAGGAAAAAGAAGGCTGGACTGAACCTCTTAAAGCTTCATATAACTAACCCCAGCTTTGCAACAAAAGCAATAATACAACGCTTCCCATCTATGTTTTATATTTGCAACTTCGCCAATGTGTGCAGAGGAGTACGCGAGATCATCTCAGGGGAAAATCTTCCCCATATGCACAGACATACAAAATGGGAATTCAGAAGTCCCAGGGCAGACCCTATTCTCCCAAATGCTGTAACGTATGGCAAGGCATTAGGGTACATCTTTGAAGTGCCAGAAGAGCAGCAGGCCCCAGCCGACTACACTTGAGGTAGTGCAAACACTCTCCTGACCCGCACTACACCCCGCTATTCACCAGTCCACACCGAGAGCAGCCCCAAGCTGATCGCTTCTGGCTGACAACTTCCCCTTCTTTGACAGGCAGCTTCTGTCCCAGAAAGAAGTCTCTTTAGCGCAGCAAAACGGAGGTGGCTAACTTGGCCCTCCCACGCCTGAGAATGCTCCCCTTCGGAACGTCACCCTCCTGAGTGGATGACGGAGCAGCGTCACAAGCCAAGTGACATTCCCCACCGTCACGTCAGATGCTGTCAAGTGCTGAAACACTCCATACGCTCTGCGTGGCACACCAGACGCTCAGGGCGTTCGAGACGAAGCGTAAACGCCTGCTGCATTTTTCCCGGAGCCTGACACATCTCACCTTTCCAGCAACAGACTCCGCGGTGCTCTTCTCTGTTCTCTTTTTTTTTTTTTTTTCCATAAGCCTTGCTGTGTTGGCAGCAAATGCCTCCGCGATTCGTGGCCT
>WTSP01016688.1:0-12756 GCA_025331215.1 Actenoides lindsayi | reverse complement strand
TGGACCTTCCACTAAATTGAGAAGGAAAATTCAACTAGACAGAAGTATGTAATACAAGAGCTGCCCCTCTGGGCCCTAATAGAATAGATGAGTGGCTCTTTCTTCTTTATGTAACAAGCACAAAAATATCCCCATGCTAACTTTCTCAGCCCTGGAATGCATAAAAAAAACTCGTTACGGCTCCAGCAGGCAGAGTTTGCTACAGGAGCTAATGGGATCCCCAGGGTCCCACTCACATTCCCTGGATGTGCCCCTGGGAAGCATCCCATGGCTGGATCCATAATGCAGCGCCTGCCGTATCCAAAAGGAGGATGACACCCTTGCTTTTTAGAGCTGCTTCGTGGCTTTTACAAAAGGGGCTTTGTCACAGATTTTTACTTCTTTTACCTACGAGTCAGTGCGAGTGCATGTCTCGCATTTATTTTGCTACTGAAGCTGCTCACTGGGGCTTCTGATACTCAAAAGGTACTCTGAAATGGCACAAAAAAAAAAGAGAAATACAATGGAAAAGCAAAACCACATCTGTCTGTAGGAAAGCAAAGGAATGCAAAGGATTTCTTTTTCGCGTGCATGTAAATTTGTTTTGACATGTAGTAGAATTAGTAGCAATCTTATTCTGCTGCAACAATCTGATTCTGCTACTGTTCTACTTACTCTGCTACTATTGCGTGTGCATCTAAGGACATGCAGGTAAATGAAGGATGACTTTTTAGACTGTGTAATACTAAGCAAAATGACAGAATAAGTTATTCTGTGAATAGTGTAAAATCAATGACAGCTGAGCCCTATAATCCACTATGACACAATGGTCCTTGTAGGACACTATGAAATGGAAATAATAACAGCACTGAGATATTCTCACATTCCTAACAAAGAGAAAAGTAGAGCTGTACAGAAGTAACTGAATTACATAACAATATAACACTGTTCTAACTCTCCATCTGAGGTTTAAGCTATGACTCGAATACTCATCTTCTTCTTCTTTACATCTTATTTTCTGTACTTCCCATCGCTGCAATTTCTTTCTTCCCCTCATTAACTCTGACACCTTCAAGCTGTTAAGTGCTGAGCCATGGGAAGAGCTCACCAACTACAGCATTTGGCTGAAGGAAAAAAAGTACAGCATGTTACAAGCTAATGTAAATCAGCTATTGATAACCTCCACATCCAGAGACCAACAAAACACTCAACAAAGGCTGTGTGAGAACCCTTCTCCTTTCAAAAAGAAGGGATTGGGCCTTGACAGACATCCATGCCAGGTCAGTCTGTCAGTCTGTGTCTACAGTTTTTACTCTAAATTTTAATTATTAGGTGATTACAATGATCATTGCCCCGGTCATCATGTTTACTTCGGGGATCTGCTTCTGGTGATACCTGGATAACAAAGAGGGCACTTGGGATGGTCACACTCACTTGTGCCAGTCACAAAGCACTGTCATTAAAAGTTGTGATCAGCAGATAGGAAGAAAATCTTGGGACGCTAAAGCTTTTTCTTTCATCATTGTATAGCCTAAAATACTGGTAAGCTTTTAACAGCTCCATTAATTCAAGAGCAAACACTAGCATTTGACAGTGCAATGCCTATGAGACTGGGAAACTAAGTGCAGCTTCACTTCTACTGGCAAAGCAAAGAGAAAGTCACGTTTCTGCTTAGTTCTTGACCAGGTTTAGCTCTAAAGAGTGGGATAGATGGCAAAAGTAAAATATACAACAGTCACTTAAAAAACACCTAAACCAGAACAATGGCCATTTTTGCTGTGAGCTGGGTACAGCTGCTGAAATGTGCTTCTTGTTCCCAGCAAGAGTCAGAAAATTCTTCCGCTCAACCTGCCTCACCATTTGTGTTTTGACAGGAAGTTTACTTTAACAAGGCTTAGCAGGCAACTGCATTCTGGAGTCTACACTAAAATTTTATTCAGTACCAGAAATAGTATTTTGGGAGATAATATTTCAACAAATCATTGTCTCCTTGATGAACATGTAATTCTAGCCAAGGTAAGGATTGCAGGGACCCTTCATTCAGAAAAAATGGGTTAGGGAAGAATTACAGCCCAGCCCTGAGATCACTTCTATTGCTCCAAACAGCTCCTATTAGAAAACTGACAATAGCACCTGATACGTATTAATCAGATATAAAAGGTCTTTCCAGGGGTTATTTCCTCCCCATATCCAGACTTCCCAGTGAGTGTGCAGATAATTGTGATCAGGCCCTATTGCTGAGCCTCCTTTGTCTAATGCTGGTTTAAATTTGTTTATCTACCCCAAGAACATCCACCTTGTGCCTCCCCAGTGCGACCAGCTGCCTCTGAGACCAGGGGGATGGTGGGGAGGCACCTCCAGCATCTCTCCTCCCAGGCAAAGCGATGCTGGGAGCACAACCCGCTGTCAGAGAAATCAGAAACCAATTGCAAAGTTTCTTCCCTTTGGTGTGTGGCTTGAAATCCAAATAGGTTGAAGGGAATGGAAAATTAGCACCATGTGCTGGTTGTGTGCTGGCTCAAGTAAAGAGAGGTGGTAGCTTCAAGTCCAGCTGCATGGAGATAACTCTGCAAGCAATTAGCAGTCAGTTTCCTCTCCAGTAAATCTTTTATCATTTTCTGCAATGTCCTGATCATAGCAAAAAGGCCCACAGATTAAATAATTAAAAAATGGCCTGAACAACTGATGGGTCCTCCAGGGGAAGGGATTTGCTGTCCACATGATGGGCAAACCAGCTGTGGGACTACAAAAAGCTCCTCCTGCTTGCCTCTATTCTCTCCCACTCTCTGCTGCGCATCATATAGAACGTAATGATATTTCTGCTCCTACGTAGCCTTGATGTTGCGATTTGATGACCAGTCATGATTTAGCCTGCTTGATTGTTTTTTCCAGTGTCTGTGCTACATCTTCCTGAAAGGATATGATCTCTGGGAAAGAACTTTTCTTGTTTCAGTATTTGGAAATAAGTGGACAACCACAGTCTGAATAAAGCAAAACTCAAACCAGCAGCAATAACATTGGCAGGCAAATGAAAAAGGGCAATTTTAAAATATCACTTATGAAATGGGAGAACTGAGCGTTATGCCTTTTGAAAACATGTTATTCAGGCAATGAAAAACCAGGAGGTAAAATTTATGATGCTGCCTTTAAAGCAACCAGAGAATTTCCAAAAACATTATCACTGTGATATTTTCCTAAGCAACAGCTTTCCAGACAGCAACATCTGGCCTCTCCATGTAGCATTTAATATGGGAATGTAGAGAAATCTTCCCATCAACCTTCCCCAAGTGACAGGACAGCATCTATCCTGCCCCCTACTCCCTTTCTGGGGAGAAACCTTCCTCCTGCTCTGCACCAAGACCTGTGGTTCAAACACTCAGATCAGACACTTGAAAACTTAATAGTGAGAAAGGTGAGAACTACACAATTGTCCCTCCAGACCCTATGATCCACAGCCAGGTCACCTCTGTCTCCCCTTGCTGCCTTCAGAGGCCAAACACTCCCACTCATCCATCCAACCAAGGGCTGAAGGGTAGATGGTGGCACAGCAGGAGATAATGCCATGAAAAAGGGATAATAGTAAAAAGAAAAAAGGTTTTCAGGAAGGGCTGGGATGGTGGAGAAGATATGGGAAGGAAGGGAAGGAACCTTCTCCACCAGGAGAAAGGTGCAGGAAGGAGCATCAGAAAACAAACAAGAGGGCAACTTTCAGATAGCACAAGAGCCACTTTTGGGTGCTGCAAGGACTCCACATCACTTGAGAGACTTTTTGGGGTGTCTGCTTTGTGATTCAATGGGGGAAGACCTTGTAGGGTTGCAGGACCAGGTCTGGATCCACTAGCACATGGATCACTCATGGGCGGGAGCTCTGGGAGGTTAGTCTCCACCAAAACAAAAACTAGTTGGCACATGCCAAAATAATTTTGCGTAGCAAAGCAACATGTGGAGAGTGGGGATGAGCAGGAGACTGCCTTCAATACCAGACTACTGCTCTGAACCAAATTTGGAGGTAGACGGTCCCAGTGGCAATGCAAAGGGCATAAAGTCTGCTTATTGGCAAAAAGAGCAAAAAAAGCTAAACAATCCCCCCCAAACGGCAGAGTAGGCTAAATCCCCCTTCCGCAACCTCACATCACATTTTGCAGCTTCGTTTCTGCAGCACACCAAAAGGCACTACCGTCAACTCAATATGCTGATGGCTCACTCTCCATCCCTGAAACCTGGGAAACCTACCAGCTTGCCTGGGAGAGAAGACTCCAATTCTTCACTCAAAGGTAGCATCACATGGAATCATAGAATCATAGAATGGTTTGGGTTGGAAGAGACCTTAAAGACCATCTAGTTTCAATCCCCTTGCCATGGGCAGGGACACCTCCCACTAGACTGGGTTGATCAAAGCCCCATCCAACCTGGTCTTGAACATACCCAGTGATGGACCATCCACAATTTCCCTGGGCAACCTATGCCAATGTGTCACCACCCTCAGAGTGAAAAACTTCTTCCTAATTTCTAATCTAAATCTCCCCTCTTCCAGTTTGAAGCCATTACCCCCCATCCTATCAGTACAACACCATGTAAAAAGTCCCTCTCCAGCTTTCTTGTAAGCTCTCCTCAGATACTGAAAGGCTGCAACAATGTTTCCCCAGAGCCTTCTCTTCTCCAGGCTTAACAACCCCAACTCACTCAACCTTTCCCCACAGCAGAGGGGTTCCAGCCCTTGGATCATCTTTGTGGGCCTCCTCTGGAGCTGCTCCAACAGGTCCACATACTTCTTGTGTTGAGGGGTCCAGAGCTGGACACAGTACTCCAAGTGGTGTCTTGCCAGAGTAAGTAGAGTGGCAGAATCACATGCATACTGGAAAATTTTAACTATTTGTCCTGAGCCTCCAAATCTTACATCTCCAACCACCCAATCTAAGCAACAAGAACATTTACCCTGACGAGAGGCAGACATTTGTTTTCTTTGGATGGGAATGTATTTAATGTGATTCACAAGAAGCCTTTTTCCAAGCTGCATAAATAAATACTACAGAGAGAAAATAACACTGCACATTTCATTAGATAAACTTGTGGGTTTTCAAGCCATGCTGCAAGGGACAGTTTGGAATAAAAAAGTTTCCGATGCGCTTGTTTAAGTTGTTAAGGGGCGTACAGCTACAATGGCTGTTGATTAACGCATACATCAAATAAAAATCCCTTGCTGATATCCGGAAGCATCATTCCATCATTACAGATAATTTCAACTTTGATGAAAAATGCTGCTAACTTAAAACTAACTATGGTAGCAGGCATCTCGGCTGTGCTGAAGCACTTTAGTGATCAGAAATTATGCTTAAAACTGAATATTGAAGAGCCTTTTTTCTTCCTACAGTAACATTTATTAATTATTTTAAAATTTCTCCAGTCCCCAGCCAGCAGCAATTTTTCATAATTCACATTACATTCGACACTGCCTCCCCAAGGTGAGCGGTAAATGAGGTTAAAACACATTGAAGGCTGCCTACCCTGGAAAGTCTGCTCATCTGCTTCAAAGCTAACTAAATGTCATCACCACTGTTCAAGATTTCTTTTATGTTTTTAGTTTTGAGAGGCAGCAGTGAGCTGAGCTGCTAGGAAAAAAAAAAGAGACCTAAAAGAGTGGGTGACATGAATGAAAGCTCGACTCACTTGTTTGCAGTTGGTAAGGAAAGGGTGTGAAGGAGTAAGGGCAAAGGAGAAGGTAGCCATCACAGGGAGAAACAGACTTCTATAAACCTTGGGAAAACTTAAGGGAAACTTAAGATAAACCTTAGGACAATTTATGTTTTATTTGGGACAGGTGAAGTTAGAAGAGACCCTGGCACACGTGATGCAGACATGACTGTGAGCCTCAGAGCACGGCAGTGATGTTTCTGCATCAGCCCAGATCTCGAGAGGAAAGAAGGAAGAGGGAGGAGGTGGACACTGAAGAAGCAGCTACTCTCCTGATCCAGAGGGAAGGCATTTTACAGCTCATTTCCAACAATTCAAGTGGTTCAGCCTATGCAGCCAAGCAGGCTGGAGCAATTCCAGGTATCTATTTCTCCCCTAATAAACAGGAGCCTGAACATCTTATTAAACAGAGAGAGGGCATCACACCTCCTTTAAGCTCTCCAACAACCAGATCTAACAAACTGCCGAACCTTAGAGAAACAGTAATTTCTTCCTGCCCTCACCCTGAAATTTGTTACTGTGTGTTTCTCTATACCAATGCTAAACGATGCCTACCATTGCTCATTTAACCTCCCCACAACAGCCGTGTTTCACATGCCTTTGCAGAACGTATTTCTTCTGATTAAGGGAACTGTAATGTATTTATGCCTTAAGATTTCGGTTCTGCAAGACATGGAATGTGCTGGACAGGAACCAAAGCAGCATGTACGTGCACATATACATTACAAGAGCAAGTAACTATAGACTTCAGCAGCGTTATTTATGTGCTTACAGCTCTTGTGATGCCACGTATTCAATTAATTTGGCCTGTGGGCTGGTCCCTTCTACCAAAAGTGCTGAGAATTGACTGAATTAAGTCTTTAATGAGATATAAATTGCTTTCCACAAATCTGTAAGCTCTGAAATGAGGAAAGAAATCAGATCAAGATGAGACACAGCGAGAGCCGCAGCAATAACTGCAATGCCCACTGGTTTTCCCATAGCTATTCTTTACCACGCTTCTGTTGACAGAAAAAGGACATACATTACTGGCCTCGGTGATGCCAGTAGGAGAATTTAATCCTTAATGTTTATTTTTCGCCCTTTGCATCTTTGCAAAGTGTGTATTTTAGCGCTCTTCAGAGATGAGCTTACAGACTTACTGAACGTGGCTCTTCAATATGTATTCAAATGGGGATTCAGAACAGGCTTATTTTATAAGACCTTTAATAGCCAAGAGTTGAAGGCAGCTATAGTTTTTTACTGAGATCTGTGAGTTTTGAGTAGTTGGTTTTCATTTGCATCTTGAATTTTTTTCCCAACTTACTCCTCCATGGTCCTTCTGAAAAAAATTGCTTAAGGCATTATTCGACTGACAGGAAGCAAAGCAGATAACAGCAACATACACCCAAAGCACCCTCCGTCAGTCCTATGTCAAGAAAAAGCCAAATATTCTTCACCCTGAGCCTTGGAACTTGTGAAATTTCTGCAATTACACTGATCAAAAGCTATAAAAAGTGACCCTTGAGAAGACAGACTGCATCTGTGCTCCCACACCAGTCACCTCTCTCTGTGGATCAGCTCTCCTTCCCAGAAATAATGACCACACTGCCCAAAAAATTAACATTTTACTGGAAAGTTTTCTACGATGAAGATCAAGGACAGCTTATGTGAGTAGAAAAACATTCATTTCAAAACTACACATTCCCTAGGCATGAGAGGCCTAAATACTCAATAGGCTAAAAAAAGATAGGACAGTGTTAACAGCCAAGTATGAAACATCATTTAAAGAAAGCTGCATTTAAACAAACGGTGCAAAAATAGGCAGCAAAAGTAGGGTCTACTGGAGACAATTCCTATACAAGTGCTTAGAAATCTGCAAGTTAAGATATGTGAATTGCAAGGTCTTATTTTAAGGTGAAAATACTCAGCATCTCAAGAAGGAAGGAACTTTGTAACACAGTACAAAATACCTGCACATTCAAAATTACTGGATGACCTGTTATCCTTCTTTGACCAGGTGAATACCAAAAATCTCTCAATACTATTCAAGTCTCCTCCTTAAAGCAGTCTTGGTCAAAAAAACAATTCTCAGCCCACTGAAAAAGTCAGCTTCCAAAGGTTTCTGCTGAAAAGTCACCTGATTCTCAAACTCAGCATCCCCATGAAAGTGAAAAATCAAACCTACTGCTACCACATGGTTAGCCTCAAAACAGAAAATAACACAGAAATGAGGAAACTTGTTAAAAGAAAATGAAGGAGAACAGCCAAAAGGGGAAAGAAAAATTAGAGGTGGCATAAGAATTGTCTCTCCGCATCCATAAGAGTTTTGGAGGAAATATATACCAGCTACCCTAAAAATGACTTCAAATAAAGCAATAAAAAGCTGCAATGGTTGAGCAGCAAAGTGTGGAAAGGTACAAGAAGACAGCTTTTAAAAATGGTGACTGCACCTGGATGAGCTAAAAATAGAGAATAGCATAGACTCTAGCAAGAGAAATGCAAATCTACAGTGTGGTACCCAGCAGAGATGTTTGAGGAGCATCTGGCAGGGCGTTGCTAGTAAAACCTTCTCCAAGCTCATCAGAAGTAGGGAGCTTTTTGGAGAACCTGCAGGAGCAAGTTTTAGAATGAGAACGGAAAACAGGTGAAGTCAGAGCAGAAAAGGTGGATCAGGACCAGCCCCCACTGTTTGGTTGAGGGGAGCTATGGGATCTCCGTGACCATCTTACTACAAACAGGAAATGTATAAAAAGAAAATAAAGGGTCAGCAGAGGAGATTTAGAGCAAATAAAGGAGAGTAAGGAACTGCCTAGATCAACTCATTTTGTCTTTCACACATATGAAAACACACAATCTAATAATTTTAGCACGTAGCCTGTTACTTAGATCAGCCTTTGCAATAAAGGGGAAAAAAGGGCAGTAAACACAATGCAGCTTTTTAAACAACTCCCATAGGCTTTAAGGAAATTGCACACTGCTCAGTCTGATTTCTAGTATTAGACAAATCATTAAAAGTTACAACATGGTGTAGGTATGAATACAGATGAGGACTCACAACAACTTTTCCTGAGTGTCTGATCAGGGTGTCAAATATTCCCCAGTACTCAGCACTGCTGAGGCTGCCTCTTGAATCCTGGGTTCAGTTTTGGGCACCTGGCTTGAAGGACACTGAGGGGCTGGAGTATGTCCAGAGAATGGCAACAAAGCTGGTGAAGGGGCAGAGTGTGTCTAGCAGACACTCTGGAAGTGTCTAGAGCACAAGCCTTGTGAGGAGTGGCTGAGGGATCTGGGGTTGTTCAGACTAAAGAAAAGGAGGCTCAGAGGAGATGATCTCACTCTTGACAACTCCCAGAAAGGAGGTTGGAGTCAGGTGGAGTTCGTCTCTTCTCCTAAGCAACTAGTGATAGAACAAAAAGAAATGGCCTCAAGTTGTGCCAGGGGATGTTTAGGTTGGACACGAGGAATAATTTCTTCTCTGCAAGGGTTGTCAAAGCCTGTCCCAGGCTACCCAAGGCAGTGGTGGAGTCCCCATCCCTGGAGGGGTTTCAAAGCCATGTAGATATGGTGCTGAGGGACATGGCTTAGTGTTGTCCTGGCAGTTGGACTCCATGATCTTGAGGGTCTTTTCAACCATAACATTTCTATGATTCTGTGATTATAACCAAGAAGAAAGTCCTGCTGTGATGCTGCAAACCTCCCTTGTGTGTCCCTATCCTCAATCCCTGACCCCCATTTTACAAGAACACTAAAGTACAGCATGAAGGAGCACAGATAAAGGGAAGGGAAGGAGGATACTATGAGACATTTGGCTTCTGTGTGAAGGACCAGCTCCAAGATTTATGGAGGCTGGAAGGGAGCTACAGCCTATTTCTAATGAGCTCATGAAAGGCTGGAAAGCAGTGGCAGGGTTAGGTGTCTGTAAAATAAGAAATGGTGTATAAAGGTGAACATTGCATGATTTATCACTGCACCTTCTGACAAGCAGCAGATATTAAAGGATGAGGACTTCACTGCCATAGGCTACAGGAGCTGAAGCAGAAAAAAAAGCAGAACTTACAAGAGAAGAACACCAGCGTGTAACGCTGAACTGCTACAGACTCCTCTTCTGGCTCAGGACATCACCGAGCTGCCCCCAGCCAGAAGCTGACAGATGCTAGTGGCAGCAGCAGCGCTGTGTGTCTGCTGTTCTCTCACCTTTCCCTGTCCCTGAGTGTCAACGCAGCCCTGGCACCCACACCCTCGGGCAACGTGGTGCTGATTAACATCATATTCATTATGTCAAAGAGGCCTCTTGTTGATGAGGGCACTTTCTGGAGAAGTGCATGTCAGCAGACATGCAGACCAGTGGATGTAGTCTACCTTGACCTTAGTAAGGCTTTTGACACAGTCTCCCGTAACATCCTCATGAACTGTGGGTTAGAAGAATGGACAGTAAACTGGATTAAGAACCGGCTACACAGTAGAGCCCAAGTGGTGATCAATGGTGCAGAATTCAGCTGGAGACCTGTAACTAGTGGAGTCCCCCAGGGATCAGTGCTGGGTCCAGTCCTGTTCAACATCTTTATCAATGACCTTGATGACGGGACAGAGTGCCTTCTCCGTAAGTTTGCTGATGACACAGAACTGGGAGGACTGGCTGATTCACCTGAAGGCCATGTGGCCATTCAGCAAGATTTGGACAGAGTGGAGAGATAGGCAAAGGGGAATCTAATGAGGTTTAAAAATAGAAAGTGCAGAATCCTGCCCCTGGGAAGGAACAGTAAAATGCTCCAGTACGGGTTAGGAGGTGATCTGCTAGAGAATAGCTCCATGGAAAAGGACCTTGGAGTCCTGATAGACAACAAGCTATCCATGGGATAACAATGTGCCCTTGTGGCCAACAGGGCCAATGGTATTCTTGGAGTGCATTAAGAACAGTAGGGCCAGCAGGTCAAGGGAGGTTCTCCTCCCTGGCTACTCTGCCCTAGTAAGACCTCACCTGGAGTGTTGCACCCAGTTGGTGTCCAAATGCTTTAAATTACCTTCCGACCCAAGCCACTCTATGATTTTATGATCTAGCAACATTGCATTTTGAAAAAAAAAATTTAAAAAATAATCAAGCCCAGGATACTGGCTCCTCAAAGGAAAGAGGGTAGGAATCCAAATGGTAGCTCAGCAGACATAACACCTCTTTGGTTAGCTCTGCAGCCAACCTTTCATTTCAGCCTACTGAATCAGGAAGTTTTCACCTGTCTTAGAGGACTGATGTATCATGAGATTAGACTATAGGGCCATCCAAGACCAGGAAACTCCCTTCAACTGCTGCAGCCAACTGTATAAGGAAGCATGTGAGGACAGATATTTAACACCTCCCATTGTTCTCTCAGTTTTTGGTAGTGTGCAGATTAGACTTCTTGAGCCAGAGACCATGTGCTTAAACAGATCTTCGTGTTTAATAATCCTGAATACATCATATTTCCAGTAATTTCTCAAGACTTTTTTGGATTTCCACAGTTGATTGACAACTTTTGGCAATGATTTCTATGCCCAATTCATATGTTGGGTGACAAAGTACCTTTTTTATTCATTATGAAGAATCTAGCTAACAATCTAATTTTATGCCTCTAATTTTTAAACCATGAGTGACTAAGTCTTCCCTGCTGACCCTCTCTGTGTAGGTCATAAAGTTAAAGACAGTTCTTTCTTGTTCATTTCTTCCATGCTGAAACAAGTAACACTCAGTCACCTCTTGTACAAAAGTCATTCTACACCCTTCATCTGTTTTTGTCCTTCTCTGTATTCTTTACTCTTTTGAATATCAAATAGTATATGCAGTTCTTATGGGAATGATGTGCTGAGAACCTACATGTTGCCACAAGTTTGGTTGATTCTTTTTCCTGTCCTGATAGTCCTTAATATAATTTGATCTTTCTTACCCCTGGGCTGCTATTTTCTTGCAATCACCTATTACAGCTTTTACAGAAGGAGGTAGATTTCAAAACATTCCCACTCACTACGAGTCAGAGTTGCATATGCATGATGAAACACCAGCCTGGTTCCAGAGGGACATGTTAACCAAGGCAACAGGGTGCTCTAAAGCAACAGTCCCTCTTTGAGCTCAGGAACTAGCAGAGCAGCTCACCATCACTGCGAGGCAAATTTGTCACCTCGAGACCTGGATGTGAGCATGGTTCTTGCAATCTGACACTGTCCACCACCAAAGGACAGAGCAGGACTTCATCCTTTAGGCAGGCAATGGGCAAACATCAGCTTGGCCATAATGTGTGTTTATATATGTATAAATATATATGTTTATATAGGTATACACAGAGAGATTTTTAATGAAGTCAGTTTGAACTTTATTTTTAGAGCAGCAGAAAGCCACAGATGAGGAGGCCTGCTCTTTGGCAGTGATCCAGCTGTGCACATTTTCAGCATCTGGAATGCTAATGAATCCAGCTCTATGAAAATGAGCTCCTTACCACTTTGCTTGTGCCAGCTCCCAGAAACAGCAGCCAAAGAGCACTTAGTGTAACACTCTTCATAAAAGATGAAAGGACAGCTCAAATACCTGTTAAAGTTCCTCTCCAAGGTCACTTTGAGGATCTGACTTGCTTTCAGGATCAGACACACTTGGAGCTACAGTAACCATCAGGAGAGAATTACTAGAATTTGCAGCCAGTGAAGAAAGATCACAACCAGAATGTCACTTGAGTCAGCTTACACTCTGATGTGGCACAGCCCCATCTCTAGTCCTCTGCTGGCTGTCTCATATAATGATGTCCCAGCGAAATCCAGAGCAGATGTAAGAAGTACAGACTACCTAGAAAGAGCAATCCCTTAAGAACTGGACTGAGACAGTGATTTAGCACTCAGCTCTGCTGTAGATGTGCACTTCCAGCACTGATCTCTCCAGGTATTTTGTATCCCTTGTTGTCTTCCAGTTTAAGAGCTGGAGACTACAAATCCAGATCGTAGATTTGCCTGGGGTTTCCCTTCTGCTAAAAGGACTTAATTTCTCCTATTCTCAACTTTACCTATTTAAGCCATGTCCTGGTTTGAGTGAAAACAGAACTAATTCTGTTCAGTAATTTTACTTTTCAGCTCAGTTCTTCTAATTAATTG
>WTSP01016687.1:0-24687 GCA_025331215.1 Actenoides lindsayi | reverse complement strand
CGGGCCGAGCGGGGCGGCCGCACCCGCTGTCTGCACCAATCACCTCTCCGCAGCCCCGTAGGGAGGGCACCGGCACCGGGCGGCTTTGTCGCGCCCCGGGGGCCCGCCTGCCCGGCCAGGGCTCCTACCGGCCCCTCCTTACCGGACTGGACTGGATCGGGCCGGGCCTGGGGGGGTGGCGAGGGACGGGCGCTCGGGAAGGGGTATCTCCCCACCGAGGGGTGGGCCGGGAGAAGAGGCCGAGCCGGCGTCTGCCCACCCCGGCAGCCCCCGTGGGTCTTCGTGTCAGCCGCCGTCTCTCCAGGCTGCCCTAGCCCCACCTCTGGGGCCGGCCAGCAGCCGTCCCGGTGCACGCAGAGCAGCACTGCCCAGCCCTTTCCTCCAGTCTGTGCCCGGCCAGCCGGGCCTCTAAACTGCCCTTTCAGAGGGTCCTGTCAGTGCTATGGTTGCTCCTGTGCCAGGAGCACCGCGGGCCTGTGGCACGTTAGGCAGGGCACGCCCACTGGTAGGGCATCAAATGAGGGAGTTGTTACTGGGGGAACAGAATGCCTGGGACATGCCTGCTCGTGGCCGGCTTTGCACCTACTACAGCTTGCGCTGCACTAAACGAGACCGAGCAGATGGATGTTGAGCTGTCCTGTCCCTGATGGGATGTCACAGCCTCTCCATTCAACATCAGAGTACCCCTTCAGGTGTCCCAGCTGTTCCTGGGCTTGCTGCAGCCTGAAGACGATCTGTTTTGCAGCCTGTTGAGCGCATGTTGTTACTTGTGCTTCCCCATTGGTTTCTCCCTCTCTACCAGATGAGGATTAAGCTTTGCATCCTTGCTGGCTTCACTGCGCCTGCTACTGCCTGTTCACTTTGGAGGTGGCAAACCTCCCCACTGGCCGGTGACGTCGGCCACAGCACTGTCGGACCACCGCCTTGCCAGCCTCCCCTCCTATGTGGGAGATCCCCCGCCTGTAGCAGAACAACTGCATTATCCTCCTCCAAATCCCTCTTCTGCTGTGACGTCTGCAGAACACTTGACTGAGATTAGTCTGTCATGCGGAGGCTCTTACCCTCCCCACTGACCTGCGCTTCCCCTGCTGCAGCTGCTTTTGGCTTGTGTTTCTTCCCCGCTTGTGCAGCCGGTGGCGGCACGGGCCCTGCTTCGGGGCCAGCGCTCCCAGGGTCACGGTGAAACCAGAGTTCTGGGAAGAACATCAGACACCATTAGTTCTGCTCTGACTGCTCAGGTGCTAACTTTTCCCTTCACAGCTTTCTGGCTTACGCGCTGTCATCTCTGATCGTGTCTCCAACACCTGCATTTGCTTGTTATTTTGAGACATATCAACAAAGCTAAAGATTTGGTAACTTCTTGGTGCAGCATCCAGCTGCAGAGCTGGCAAAGCCATGAGCTTAGTGTGAGAGGATCAGAGTTCGCCCGGGTGCATTGCAAAGTCCTGCCTGGACTGCTCTTCAGTCCCCGCTTTTTATTTAAAGCAATAATTAGGGCTTTTGTCTCTGGCAGGCAGCTGTGTAATGCCCTGAGCATGATCCCAGTGTTGTCCCTCGGGCCATTGTATGCTTGGCCTTGGTGATATGTGTTTCCTTCATGCTGCCCTGCTTGAGTTTCCTGCTTCCTCCTCACTTGGCAGCGAGCGCCCTTGGATCAACACCAGTTTGCTGTGACAGCAAGTTGCAGACCGTTGTTCAAACAAGGGAACAGCAAGGAGCAGTGTTGCCTTGCTACAGCGTCTGACATCAATGAAGCACAACTGAAATAGCCTCTGGCTCTGCTGTCAGGTCTTCAGGAGGAAGCTGCAGCTTTGGCAGGGACTTGGAATCAATTTTTGAGCAGAATCAATTAGGAAGATGGAACAGTGAATGTGATGCTGGGATAGATTTGAAGTGCTTAGGCTGCTTGGTGTTGAGGTGGCTCGGTGGTGGCGTTCTCGTTGTGTGCACAGGGAGAGGGCTCAGCGAAGGGACGCCTCGCCAAGGGAGAATGAGATCCGTTTCCCTGAAGCTGGGATGTGTCAAACTCAAACTGGAAACGAGCTGCAGATTTTACCGAGTTGACCACTGGACCTCTTCATCTTGGGATGGGTTGGATAGGATTGCCTGTTCAGGTCTGAGGATATTTCTGCAAGAGGTGTTTTAGTTTTACTTCAGAGATCAGTCAGTGACAGGATTTTCTCAGCGATGCTTCTGACTTGGGTTATGCCCAGAATGCAACCGGATGTTTGTGAGTAGCCACACCTGGGCTTTATGTTTTCAGGTCCATCCTTAAAAGCGCGGGATGATTTCAGTTGCCATAAGCTAACTATCTTCTCTCTCCTTTTGAGGTGTCAAGGGTTGTTTTTCCAGTAATTTGGATCTTTTTGAAGCCCCCGCTTGCCTAATGCCATGAATATTGCAGTGAACAATGTGGAAGAAAAAGCTGTCCATTCCTGGTCAAGAATTTCCTCTGCAGGACAGAAAGTGCTGGAGGAAGCCCTCCGAGTCTTCAACCCGATGTCCAAGGATCTTTCGGACACAGAGACCCAGCTGGTGGCCTTCCTTCAGGGCCTGAAGGAGGAGGGCTACCAGCCCACCATTCTGCGCAGTAAGGATGTGTACGGGTACAGCTCCTGCACGGCAGACACGCCCAGTCACCCGAAAGAGAGCACCCCGCACAACTGCCCCGGCGCCACCGACTCCGCTAAGAGTCCTCCCAGAAGCACCGCGGCCAAGGTGTCCGCCTCGCCCGCCGGCACCCTGCTGAACTCCTCAAAAGTCTCCGCTCGGCCGGTCTCTAAAGGGGATTCCACAAATCTCCTCTTGAGCTCCTTGAAGCAGACAAGATCCGGCAAGTCCAAGGCTGCAGCCGTGGGCTTCCCTGAAAGCACGTACCCTGACGTGTATCCAGCCATGAGACTGTCAGTGGTGCTGGAAGCTCTGGTGCCGCTGAAAACGACTGCGTCCTGCTTGGAGTCCAAGTACACAAGAGGGGGCCTGGGGATCTCGCGCTCAGACCTTAAACTCCTCAAGGCCGCAAGCCCCCCGAGGCAGTTTCCTTCGGGCAAGACCGGTAAAGTGACCAGTGAAGGTAAGGGGTACAAGCGTTTGATAAAGAAAGCACCAGATCCTGCCACCTTCGCTTTCAGCCTTCTGAAGGGACCAAAGGGGGGTGTACTGCAGGAGAGCAACGCTTGCAAAGCCTCGGGAGTCCTCAATGGAAGAGTCACAGGCAGCTCGTCCCAGGGCTGTACCACAGCACCGAAGTCCAGGACCTTGAAAATCAGAGACAAGGAAGTTCTGGTGGGCAAAACAGAGTGGAAGGACAGCAGCACTTACCGGGAGAGCGTTGGGCGGAAGAAGAGAAAAGCTACAGAGGCAAAAGAAGCACCGCAGAGGAAGAGAGCAAGTACCATTCCTGTCCGAAATAAATCTCGACGGGCTCAGAGCACTTTGAACCTGCTGAAATTCCGGGCCATCAAGGTGGGCAGCTCTTCCTCTGATGATGAAGTGAGAAGGAGAGCACAGAAGATTCTTAGGGTCAACCTGTCCCCCGTGATCCGAATTCAGCCCTTGTCCCACTCTCACAGTGTCCCCTGAGCTTCTTCACTTGGTCACTTCTTTTTGTAAGTAAGTAAATAGGAGCTCGGCACCGGAGCGTGGAGAAGTTTAAGAGCGACTCCGGCTCTCTGGTGCCGGGTGCTGATGTGTCAGCTGACCTGGGGATGGAGCAGCCCGCTCTGGTGCCATTCCTGCCTGTCTGCCACTGCCACGCAGAACTGACTGCAGAGGGACAAAGACCTGCCGGGGAGCGCAGCACGGTGACTCTCCCGCGGCAAGCCCCGCGGGCCGGGGGGCTGGCTTCTTGCGGGCGCTCTCCGGCACGTGGCAGGCTGTGCTCTCTTGCAGGGGGAGGACACGGGACTTTCTCATGACGTTGATGCACTGTGATATCGCTCTTTTTCAAGCTGTACATTTACTGGGTTTATTTTGATCAAATTTTATAACTTTATTATCTATATATCTATATATCCATATATGTGCATATGGCCCAGGAACTGTGGGAAGATGCGCTTCCTCCATCCCTCGGGGATTGGGTTCGATAGCTTTTGTTCCCTCTCCCCTTCAGCCAGTCTTGTTGAAAGGTGCCAGGATTTCTTTGTGATTCAGTGTTGTGATGGTCTGGTCTGGGCTCTCTGGAGCGGCTCAGAGGCAGGCGGAATTACAGCCGCTTGTTTGTCTCCAGGAATGCCAAGCAGTTTGGAGAATTACCAGCTGATAGTTTTAATCATACTTTTGGTGTCACCTCTGCATAAGATCGGGGGAGTGTCAGAGGGCAAGTCTGCCTGACAGCTCTTGGGGCCTCCTCCATTCATTGGTAGCAGAAGCTCTGAACTCGTGGTGGGGTTTGCCTCCAAAGAGCAGTTCCTCCTCAGCACCCGGTGTTGCTCTGCTCTCCTGTACCCTGGGTGCAGACATAGAACATGAACTCTGGCTGTTGGAGCCAAAGGGCTGGAATCGTTAACAGGAATTGTGCAGTGTCGTGCCCTCCTCATAACTGCTTTGCTGTCGCTGGATGTTTCATGAGCAGGTTTTAGGTACTGGTAGAGAAGACAAAGGCTGTATTTGGATGTCTTAGATACGTGCTGCTGGTCTCAGAGCCCAGTGGGATATTTGAGCCTGAATTAAAGCAGAAAAACAGAAGAGTTGAGAGGATATATGCCAGTACTTAAATGTAGAGAGCTTCTTTCTGTTGACTTGTAGGGGTGAAGCAGTGGGAAGGGAGATTGGCGCTGTGTTGTGGTAGGTGACAGCTTTGCTGTGCTGTCTGGGATGTCGTGAGAAGGTGTGTGGCAGGTGAAATCTCCTGGAGTGTGAACACCGCGGAACAGCAGACGGCCCTGTTGGCCTTCCTGTGCCCAGTGGGGCTGCTGCTGGATGGGAACACGGACTGTGTGCTGGCGGGGTGGAGAGCCCCTGTGCTTCCCAAAGGGAGGGATCTGCAAGCTCCAGGGGAAACTCTGCGTTGGAGCATTAGGTGCTGCCACTGTTAGCTGTGAGGGATGGTCTCCGATGAAATGATCTGTGTTGGGATACTGCAAAAGCAGAACCTGTTGTCTTGGGGAGAGGAAGCAGCATTGGGCCAGGCATAGGTGTGGCTCTGCACACCGCTGTACGTTCAGATCTCTGCAGCAGCGGGACAGTAATCCAGTCGTTCTCTCACCAGCTCAAAATACCAGTTGTGTGACCTGGTAATCTCTGTGGACATTGGCTGAAGGGATGAGCTCCCTTGGGAAGCCCCAGCTCTTACGTTTCAGCCCCTCCCTAGCACTTGGCTGGATTTCAATGGTTTGTAAAAAGGGTCAGCACCTGATTTCCAGCTCAGGGAGGAAAACCGTGGCATAGAGAGGAGAGAGGAGGTTCATAAGGGAGTGAGAGAGCAGGGAAACTGGGTGTCCTGAGACACAGCCAGAGTTCTCTCCCCTTGCCCAGGTAGAGCAGCGTAGAGGCTTTCCCTGCTGGCTCTGAATCACACCCCTGGGTTTTGTGTGGTTTTACTGTGTGTATCTGAGTTGCTGTGAGAGGTGATAACTTGCAGTGTTTGAGACTGACCTGTAAATGCCGCTGGTTGGCTGCAGAGGAGGAGGAAATATTTTCTTCTGCTTCTGTGTTTTAAAATCCCCTGGCAGAGAGTTCCCTGTCCTGACATGATGTTGGATGAACAGAGACCTTCCGTCACTGTTAATTGGCCAAAAATTGCTTTGTCCCTTTTGTTCCCACTCCTTGAGACCTTTCTTATTCCCACGCTCTCAAATGCCAGGTCTTGAAGTCTTGCACTGGAGTTTCCTTTCTTGGCTGTTTCCCGAGGAGGGCTCTGAACTCCTGCCTGTGGTATTGCTGCCTGACGGGCTGCTCAGCCGCTTCCCCTCTTCCCACCCCCTTATAAGGGCACCCAGAGCTGTCTCTGGAGCCTCTTCGTGCGGTGCAGACATCCCGGCTGAGCTCCTGGCCTCCGGTGGGAAAAACAACTCTGCATCAACAGGGCTGAATTCAAGTTGAAGTTGCTTTTCCTCTAGCCTGAGCAGGAAGCTGAGCACCTGAGGCCAGCTTCTCAGGCCACAGCCCTCTTCTTTGTTGTGTTTCTTCCCCAGCTGGACTGCTGCTTGCCTCCCTGCTCTTCACCCTCACTTCTTATCTTTCACAGCTTGGGTTTTTGCCAGTCAAGGACTTGACTTGTACAGTTGCTGAACACATCCAGCAGAACGTGCTGCCTTAGCGCTGCTGTGCCTTTGCAGGCACTGAGCTGAATGCTGCGAATGCTTCGTGGTGATGGCTCACCCAGCGTCCTTCCCGGGCCACCAGCAAGAGGTCTTCTGCTCCACAGGGAGAGGTGAGCATTAGAAATTGAATTGCAGAATCGTCATGGTTGGAAAAGACTTCCAAGATCACCACATCCAACCGTCAGCACCTCACCATCCCACTAGAGCATGTCCTGAAGTGCCTCATCAACACCATTTTTGAGTACCTTCAGGGATGGTGACTCCACCACCTCCCTGGGCAACCTATTCCAGCACCTGACTACTCTTTCAGTACAGAAATTCTTCCTATTATCCAGTCTAATCCTCCCATGGTGCAACTTCAGGCCATTTCCTCTAGTCCTGTCATTTACTTGAGAGAAGAGGCTGCCCCCACCTCACTACAACCTCCTTTCAGGTAGCTGTAGAGATCTTCTGTGTCAGTGAGGCTTCTGCCAGGCAAGCGAGCACCCCATAGCTCTGTGCTCAGGGACTTGCCTGTTGTCAGCTCAGTCTCCGTCAGGTCTTCTGCACATCTCCAGCAGACCACAGGGCCCGTGAGCTCAGTTCTCTGCCCTCCTCATATCTCTTCCCCCTTGCAGGTGATTCAGGAGCCTGGATGGAAGGATTGCAGCTTGTTATTCACAGAGGAGCTCTAGGGGCCCCCAGTGCCAATGTCAGCAACTGCTGCCTGTCACCAAGTGCTGGCAGACACGGTGCCGGCAGCGTGCTGCTGGTTGCCTCTGCTGACCTTCCTCTCCTGGAGGGGTTCAGGTGCTCCTGCAGTCCTGGGCTTCAACAGCGGGAGGCTGCGGAAGGGGCTGCGCTGTGAGTGCTGCTGCACGGAGTTCAGGGAAGGTGGAGGCTTTCCTCAAACCAAACCCCATCTAACCAGAGCTCTCCCTCCAGAGGGCCCTTCTACCCCACGCCGTTCTGCGGTAGCAGGGTGACACTTGCCTTCCAGGAGTCTGTGCAGCACTGGCTGGCAGGGCACGTAGAGAGGTGTTGCCGGGAGCGCTGCAGGCTCTGCTGAGCCTGCTGTACACAGGTTGTTCAGACCTGTTTCTGTATCAGTCACTTTGAATTCATCCAAGTGCCTAACCTGGCCTGTGCTGTTCCTGGGCACCGAGACAGCCAAGAACTTTGGAGACTCTCTTAGGAATGCTTTTACCACATGGATTTGTGCCTCTGTCACTTCTAGAAATGATTCAGCCAGTGGTCAAAGGGCTGTTCTTCCAACTGATTTTGTGGAAATCATTCTTCTTTTATTCAGCTGCCAAGAAGCAAGAGTTTATGCTTCACTTCCACCAGACAAGGTCCTTGTGCTTCCTGTGTGCTTCAGATGTCCGTCGTTAAGGTCTGTGGGGAGAGCAGCCTCTCCAGCAGGCAGCTGAAAGGGAAGCTGACATCAGATAGCAATTGAAATCACATTGTTAATTGGTAGAAATATTTTGAAGCTCATGTCCACTATGATCAGATTTCAACATCTGCCACTACCTTTAGTTGGGGAAGTTTCTCCTTGGCCTCTTCCCCGCAAGCCATGTACCGTGTTGCTGCTGCTTCCAAACTGTTTTTCCTCCTCCCTGGAGAGCCAGCTGCCATTGCAATCCTTGTACAGAATTTCTTAAGCACTTTTCTGCAAAATAAGAAGGGATTATTTTATTAGTCTTGTTTTGTAGCCCATTAGTGGTATTTCAGACCAGGGCGTCACCTGCCCAGCCTGCAGCTCTCATGCTTGCAGGGCCAGGAGGGCGGTGGGCTGAGACCCCTCATTGCCTGGTGTTTCCTTGGAGAGAGTTCAGCCCCTCGCCAGCTGAGGCCATCGCAGGGAAGTTGGGAGCAGAACAGCAGGGGTGGGTGATGCTGCACCTCCGGCTTCACAGCCCTGCTCTGCATCTGCCCCTGCTCTACCATGTGTCCCCTGCGCCCCCCTTGTACAACAGCAGCACTGCTCCATCAGTGGAGCTGGTGGAAGTGCTTGGCTCCAGCTCTGTTAGGAGGGGCTGGGGGACTTTGGGTTTGGGGCTAGAGCACAGAATTGGGGTCCCTTTCAGTTGTAACCTGTGCCGTGTCCATGGCCAGACCTTGCAAGCATGCAAGGGGGTGCAGCTTCTCCTGTTCTCCCTCTTGTGTTCATGTTCTCTGCCCTGTCTGGGAGCTGGGCCTTTGGCCACAGCACAAGGGACGCATGGGGATGGAGAGCAGGTTTGTCTCTCATCTGGAGATGGACAGCGTGACGGGAGCTGGGCAGCTTCCCAGGCAGGTTTAGGTGGGAGGATCCTTGTTTGGGCTGTGGTTGCAGGGTCAGTGTTGAGCTGTGTGGAGCACCTGCCATGCGAGCAGGTTGGCTGCTGTGTGTGGAAGGGACAGTTTCTCTTTCAGTCTTCAAAATGGCACTGGCCCATTGGCTTCTGTGGTCAGACGGGGAGCCTTCCAGGAACTGAAGTGGCTTGAGGAAAGGAGAGCTGTTCTGGGGCACCTCACACACCCTGGATGGTGCTGCAACCCTTGGCTTCGCGATCTGGGTGGGCTGGCACTGTCTGTGGAGAGGGCAGCAGAGCAGGTGGCTCCCAGGCCCATGCATCTGGGACTCTGCTAGAGACCACCATGCTTGGGTTTCCCTCTCCTCTCAGCCTGCTCCTGCCTGGAGCTGGGTGCTGTTAGGAAGGTGTCGGGTGCCTTGCTGGCTCGTGAAGCAGACGAAGGCAGGAGAGGCAGCCTCATCACTCACTCAGCCCCAAGTATCGAGTGACGCCTGTCTGTAGGTGTGACACTGCCGGCCCTCACAGCTTGGCCAGCTGCTGCTTCCAAAGCCGTGGTGCTGAGGCCGGACCCCTCAGTTTGCTTAGGAAAACTGAGGAGGTCTGGTGAAAAAGTGAGAAGCTGGAATTAGGGGAAACCAAAGAAGCCAGCCAGGCCTGGCCAGCCAGCTTCTGCTGCAGGAGGGGATCCGCAAGCAGAGGAGCCCACTCTGCAGCATACGGCAGCGCTGCCTTCGCTCTGTCCCTGCCTGGCTGATGGAGCCTGCCCTGCCCTGCCCTGCCCTGCCTGGCACCACTACGTGCTGGGGCATGGGCGAGGGGGCCCTCTTGCAGCAGGTGCCCCTCCTAACCATTGGTTTCTGTCCTTCATTGGTCATACCAACAGGCCCAGCTCTGGTGGCTGTGGGGAAGGTGGAAGCTGAGCTGTTCCCTGGCTTGCAGAGCCCCCCGCCCCATGAATGCTGACTTGTACCCCCTGGACCCCCTCGCAGGGAGTAGCACCTCTCCCGTGAGCATCCCAAATACCGTCCCCTGCGGGGACTATTAGGCCTTGCCCCAGGGAGTCCCTTAAAGGCCTTATTATCATCTGGGACTCTCTCGTAGTTGTCTTAATTAGCCCTTTCCGTTCCTGTTGCTACAGACACCCGTGTGAGAGTCTGCTGATTCCCACAGACGGAGTCAGGCACGAGGGGCTGTCATAAAAGAGAAGGTGCTGCAAAGCTACCCCAGAAATACCTCCCCTCCTGCCCCCGCTCGGCCACGCTGCCCAGGCCTGTGATGGGACCAAACAAGCGTTGCGATCACAGCAGGGAAGGCACTGGTGTGAGGCACTGGTGTGTGACGCTGTCCCCTCCTCCTGCTCCTGGCACAGCTCTCCTGAGGAGTAGCGTTTCCCAAGCAGAGGCGCAGCAGCGGCAGCCACGCTGAGGAACGTGGGGGCTCTGCATGGTGGCTGCCTGGCCCCTCACGCTTGTCTCTGCCGACCGCCGTCTCTAGGAGAGCCATCTCCGTGGGGCAGCGTGCCCCACCTGCTCCAGCCTAGGAGAGCCATCTCCGTGGGGCAGCGTGCCCCACCTGCTCCGGCTGGCACCGCTGCTGCCGCGGGCGTCCCCTGGTGCTGGGGGACCCCAAGCGACGGCCGGGGAGCGGCGGCTGCGGCCCGCGGGACGGCGAGGAACACTTTTGTACAACAACTGACCATCTTGTTCTCCAGTGAACTTTTTACTGTTTCATTTGTTTGTGTAGAATGTTTCTGAAGCTATATTAATATTTAATGTTTAATATGAGGCTGGGCTGCTCCACACTCAGTGTTGTATATTTTGGAATGGCGTTGTTTGGTGAGAAGACAGCATTAGTATCATTCCGCTCTTTGGAGGGAATGGGACAAAATCCAGACTGTCTTTTTGCTTAAATGAAGTGAACTTTTTGTTATGAAGTCCTAGCAGGTGTCCAGCCCTTCAGTAAAATGGTGCTCAGAACCACCCAGCGTGTCCAGTTTTTCTTTGGGCCCCGCCGGCCTGCTCTTCCCTGGGCTCTTGGCGCCTTGTCAGGTCTGTGGAATGGTGCCCCCTGCGTGCCCGGCTGCTGCGTGGGGCTTGCTTGGCTAGAGACCACTACCACCACCTCTTCTCCCAGTGAGCCTTGGGTAACCCCCAGGAACGCCTGTCTCCAGACGGGAAGTGCTCCAGGTGACTGCCACTGGTACTGAACTGGTGTAAACTGGCATTAATCCGCATTCCAGGTTAGTTCCTAGAAACTGGCAGTCCAGCGCTGTGCTGCCAGGCGTTCTGCCAGTTCCTGCCTGCCCGCCCACCATCCGGCTTCTCCCTGAATCTGCCTGTTTGGCCACTGGGCCCCCATGGACAGCTAATTCCACAGGAACACCATTGTTCCCGTGAGATCTGGATGCGGTTTGTGCCGACTCCACGCCACTAAGAGTGGTGGGGCCATGGCCATGGGCAGGCAGTGGCTCTGGTGCTGGAGCTCATTCCTCAAGGGAGGGAAGTGGTTAAATGGTCCTCCCACTTGCTGAGGATGTGAGGATGTTCAGGGAAGTGTTGGCTGCCTGCTGAGCCCGCTGAAGTCAGTCCAAGCGGGGCTGGCCAGGCGTGAGAGACTGCCCCGGGAGCTCGGGGGCTCTGCTGGGGTTTGGGGGGCCCCTTCTCTGCGTGTCCCAAAGCAGTGAGTGCTGCAGGTTCCTGCTGCCGCCCCTCCAGCCCTTCACTCTGTTGCGAAAGTGCTCCGGTCACTGCTGAAAGGTGTTGACTGAGCCAAGGCCACGCGTGCCTGAGGAAGTGGGGGATGCTCAGCAGCTGTGTCAGGCTGGTGACAGAGAGCTGCAGCCAGCGGAGCTGCCCCCGGACACACCATCTCGCTGGGCAGACATGGACCACTCCCATGTGTTCGGCTGCAGGGCAGCTGAGAGGGATTGCAGCTCTGGGTGGGAAGTCAAAGCAGCCTTCAAGGGGCACCAGGAGGTGCCCAGTCATGGGCTGGAAAACCTCACTTGTCCGTCAGATTCTGCTAAGGATCCCTCTCTCCCACTTTTACCTTGCTTTTCAAGGCTGGAGATCCTGTTACAGTCACCTTTATCAGGCCACTTCAAATCTCGTTCAGGGCAGATTAGGTTTGCTTGGCAAGATCCCCTCGACACAGACAGGTTGGCCAGTGCTAATGGCTCTTTATCAGCTCATCTCCTGCCAGCTCTCCTAGCTGAGGAGATGGTGGTGCCGGGCCACCACCCTCTGGTGCCAGAGCCTCCAGTTTTCCCAGTGCCTGCTGAGACCATGGCCGTGGGGACCTGGCAGAGCTCTGCCCACAGCATCCCTGGGCCCACGGGGATATGTGTGACTAGCCTGTGTTGTATCGGGGTGTCCCTGGGGGCACAGGGTTTGGCATCCCCATGGGTGGCAGCCCGGGAACTGCTGCTTTGTTTGCCCATGACCTTGCTTGCCGGCTGGCGGCCAGAGCACAACCTTGGTGTGGGGAGCTCCTCTTCCTTCCTTCGGCCTCAGCTAATAAAAAGACACCATCCCTACGTGACAGTGAGGTCTGTCGAGCCCAGCCCCGGTGCACAGCCGTGCTCCCCGCAGGGTGCTGGGGCTGCCGGCTCAGCGCCCAGATAGTCCACAGGATCCCTGGCAGCACTGACCAGCACAGGGTGAGTGGGGCCCTGGCCCAGGGCATGTGGTGCCCATGGTGCCAGCACAGGGTGGGCGTCGCAGGATCCACCTGGCACGGGTGCCGGGGGACTGTGGCTGGCTGCTGTGCCACCCTGGGACTCCTGGTATGGCTGCTGGGGATGGGCCCTGAATAGGCACAGACAGGCCCACGGGTGAAGGACGAGTGCCTGCCCGTCTGCTTGTCTCGGCGCCCCCATGTACCGCATGACTGGGCACAACAGCCCTGCAGGGACGCTGCGCCAGTTCTGGGCCAGCCTGGGCACAGGGCACTGCCATGCCATGCATGGGCCACCACCGTCTTGTACCTGGCCTCTGCCTCACCTTGGTTAAAGCTGGGTGCGGGCAGGTCCCTCCCCTTGCCTGGCACGGCTGCTGGAGGAGGAGACAGACGCCGGCCGCCCTCCTCCAGGAACAGCAGCGGGGCCCAGCCTGAGCCTAGCAGGGCCAAGCTGGCCGACTCCGCAGCCCACCTGGGCCACCAGCCACCTGCCCAGCGCCCCAGGCCCCAGGGGCACAGGTAGGAGCCAGCATGCTGGCAGAGAGCCCTGGGCCGTGGCGCAGCCCCGGGGCACGGCACAGCCCTTGGCACCTGGCACAGCCCTTGGCACCTGGCACAGCCCCAGGGCACAGACTGGGTGCTGGCACCCGGCACAAGGAAAGAGCCGCGGGGTCCCTCGGGAGAGAGGGGCTGGGTCCCGCTGTGCCCGCAGCGCACTTCCCAGTGCTGGCACTTGCCGGACTTTGCCCGGGGAGCCGTGGCAGTGGGAAGGGCCGAGTCCCTTGGGAGGGACGTGCCCAGCTAGCAGCATCGTGGTGGAGCAGCCACCCGGTGCGGCTCCACCCTTCGGGCGAGCCATCCTGGTCTCTCCACCACGGGGCACCCTCAGGTAGGGCAAACCCTGGTGCCTCGGCCCCTCCAGGCAGCTGCGCTGACCGGTTCCTGGAGCGTCGGGCACCCGTCCCGCCACGGTGCCCCATGCACCGCGCTGCAAGCGGCAGCGGGCACGTTCCAGCCGCGCCGCGCCGGGAGCCCGGGTTACGGGGCGCCGCCGGCTCCACCGGCCCACGAGGCGCCCTTTTGTTCGCCGGCGGGGCCCGTTGTGCCGCCCGGGGCCGGGGCGTGCCCGGGCTGCCGACGCCTGGCCGGCATGGGCTCTGCGGGCGGGCGGCCGGCGGGGGCCTCCAGGCAGAAGGAATCGGCAGTGACATTCCCGTAGCCTGGAGACCGCCGTCCCTTTCAGCGGGCAGCCCATTTGAATAAGAATCGTGCACGGGGAAGGGGGGCCCCGGCTGCCGCCATCCCATCGCCGCCCTCGCCCCGGCTCATTTCTGCGCACCCAGCCCGGGGGGCAGCGGGTCCCGCCTCGCCCTCGCCCCTGGCCTTGGCCCCGCCGGACGCCGCAGGACGCCAGGTACCGGGGGCTCGCAGGGCTCGGGGACTCCCCCGCCAGCAGCACGCGGCCCCGCACCGCCTCGCCACCCGCCCCCCGGCGCGGCTTCGAGCGGGGCCGGGGCCGGGGCAGAGTCGCGGGTGCCCCCGCCGCCCCGAGCCCCCCTGCCCCGGGCTGGCTCCTGCACGGGGACAGGAAAGATGTGTTTGGGCAGCGCTGCGGCCAGGCTTTGATCCAGCGCCTGCGAGGCTGGGAGCGGGTGGTACCGGGAGAGAAGGAAGCACAAAAGGCAGCTCCAGCCTAAATTTAACAGCGGGACCCCGGCCAGCGGCAGGGACGACCTTGCCCAGCCGTCGGCGGCGACTCCCGCCTCCCCTTCCTGGCTGGCCCCGGCCCTGTGCTGGGAGCCCCCGGGGACATCTCTGGCGCTGGAAGGGATGGATGCGCCCCAGGCGGGGCGGGATGGAGCACGGCACGGCCGGTGCGGGATCTGGGAGCATGGGGCATGGTGTGTGACCGGGTCTGTGTGCCTCAGCCCCCCGGGGCCGCGGAGATAGGCAGGGGGTGCCACTCCCGGGGCATTTTGGGACCTAACTACCCCACCCGACCCTGCTACCGAGTGCTGTCCCCAGCGGTACACCACCACACCAGAGCAGGGTGGGTGCACCCTAGGGTGAATGGCCATACTGGAAGGGGGAGAGGGCAGGCCTTGGGCACCCTGCGCCCCATATTGCAGCCCATGCCCTGCTGCAGTGCCATCTCCATGTTTCCCCAGGCAGAGCTCACAACTGTCCATGGACTTCCTGGCGATTGCTCTCCTCCTGGGTAAGTGTTGGCCTCGGTGGGGCACCATGTGTGGCTGGGCACCCTGTGCATCTGCACTGCTGGGGGCTATGGTGGCCCTGGGACCCCCGCACAGGCGGAGGAGATAGTGCCGATAGCGACGTTCCCTGGCCAGCAGCAGCCAGGGCCCGACAGCCACAAATCCCAGTGGGGAATTCAGCCTGCGCTGAGCCAACGCGGGATTAGCAAGCACCTGACCTGGCTCCCGATTGCTGCTGGCACCGCTCGGCACCCCAGGGCTGCCTGGCCCCCCGCTTGTCCCCTCTGCCTGCTTGTCCCTGCTCCCTGCCCCCCCGTCATGAGGCCCCAGTGCTGCTGCCAGCACCTTTCCGGGTCACAGAGCTTCGTGCTGCATCAATGGGTCGGGATGTGGGGACGGGACAGGACAGTACGGCTGGGGGTGGGGTGGGTGCCAGGCAGGCATCTGGGGTGCATGGAGCAGAGAGGGGGAGGCACCTGAGAGCCCTGGTATAGTCCCCAGCCCATAACCTCACGCTGTCTGCAGCAGGGGTGCCAGCAGTGGGGGGCTGGCAGGAGCCCAACCTGAGTCATGGCTGCACCCGCGGCAGCTGCTACCCAGCCACCGGGAACCTGCTGGTGGGACGAGCCCCTCGCCTGAGTGCCACCTCCACCTGCGGGCTGGACAGGCCCCAGGAGTACTGCATCGTCAGCCACCTCCAGGTGAGCCCACCCAGTCTCAGCACAACTCTAATGCAGCCTGGGCACGGCTGGGCACTGATGCAACCTCCCGTTGCCCATCCCTCACGGTGCTGTTCCTCGGCACAGGACTCAGAGAAATGCTTCACCTGTGACTCACGGGACCCATCCCTGCCTGAGAGCCACCGCATTGAGAATGTCATCTACCTGAGCAGCCCCCATGGCCAGCGGACCTGGTGGCAATCAGAGAATGGTGAGGCTAGGGAAGCAGTGGAGTTGCCCCCATGCGCGTATGCCTCAGAGCTTTGTGGCCATGGGACCCGGGGGTGTCTTCCCCGTCTTGGCTGTCACCTCACTGTCCCCTGCAGGTGTGGAGCACGTCAGCATCCGCCTGGATCTGGAGGGAGAGTTCCACTTCACCCACCTCATCATGAAGTTTAAGGTGCTGGGGCACATGGGTGCCTGGGATGGAGTGGGATTGAACATGATGGGACAGACCTGCAGGGCCTGTGAGATTGACCCTTGTCTCACCTGGGTGTCCCGCAGACCTTCCGCCCCGCGGCCATGCTGGTGGAGCGCTCAGCTGACTTTGGGCGCAGCTGGAAGGTCTACCGCTACTTTGCCTACAACTGCTCCAAGCTCTTCCCCGGCATCCCCAGCCAGCCCTCGGGGCTGGTGGATGAGGTGCTGTGTGACCAGCGTTACTCTGAGATCGAGCCCTCCAGCCATGGGGAGGTGTGTGGGGCTGTGCAGAGGGTGGCTGGGGGGTCTGGGAGGTCTTGGATCACCTACTCCTTTCTCCTCCCAGGTCATCTTCAAGGTGCTGGACCCTTCCATCCCTGTGACAGATCCCTACAGCCCGGACATCCAGGGTACGTGGGCAGGGGTGCTGGGGCCGTGATGCTGGTGGGTGTCGGGGCAGGTGCTGACAATGGCGCATCCCCAGACCTGCTGCGTGTCACCAATCTGCGGGTGAACCTCACCAAGCTGCACACGCTGGGGGACAACCTACTGGACATGCGACAGGAGGTGCTGCACAAATACTACTACGCAGTGGATGAGCTGGTGCTGCGCGGGAGCTGCTTCTGCCACGGCCATGCTGCCCACTGCGCCCCAGCACCCGGTGCCCCGACATCCTCTGTCCCTGGCATGGTGAGGCTCACACAGCCACCACCACAACACAGTGCCCCGTGGGACCTGGCAGCCATGCTGAGCTGGGTGCTCCCTTGGCAGATCCATGGGCGCTGTGTCTGCGAGCACCACACTCAGGGGCTGAACTGTGAGCGCTGCCAGGACTTCTACCATGACCTGCCCTGGCGCCCGGCCAAGGGCTCCAGCACCAACGCCTGCCGCCGTGAGTGCCCCCCACCGGCTCCAGCCCCAGTGCCTGGCATAGAGATCCTGGTGCTGGGGCTGGCAGGCTGCATCATGCCAGGGATTGTGGGATGCTGCATGCTGGGATGCAGTGGTGCGGGAGCTGACATCCCTCAGACTGGCTGTGGTGGGTTTGGGGTGCTGTGGGCTGTAGTTTCGAGAGATTTGGTGTTGGGGTGCTGCATTCTAGGGTAAGGGGAGCGAGGGCTGGGGAGGTTTGGCACAGGGGGTGTTGCCTGCCAGGTGGGGGGGTTGGGGTGCCGCATGATGTGTCCCTGTGCTGTCCCCACAGGCTGCGACTGCAACGAGCACTCGCGGCGGTGTCACTTCGACATGGCTGTCTTCCTGGCTACGGGGAACACCAGCGGGGCCGTGTGTGACGGCTGCCAGCACAACACCATGGGCCGCCGCTGCCACCTCTGCAAGCCCTTCTACTACAAGGACCCCAGCAAGGACCTGCGGGACCCCGCAGTGTGCCGAGGTCGGTGCTGGGGGGGAGTGTGGTGCAGGGGTGGGCAGGGGTGAGCAGGGTGCTGACTCTACCTCTGCCCCCAGCCTGTGACTGTGACCCTGAAGGTTCTCTGGATGGGGGGCTGTGTGACGGCGCTGATGACCCAGCCCGAGGGCTGATCGCAGGGCAGTGCCGCTGCAAGGAACACGTGGCTGGTCCCCGCTGCGACCGTTGCAAACCTGGCTTCTATGGCCTCAGTGCTGCCAACCCACAGGGCTGCCAGCGTAGGTACTGGGGCAGCAGCTCAGGGTGGGGTGTGTGGTTCAGCCCCACCGGACACCACCGGCTCTCTGTGCAGGATGCCAGTGTGACCCCCGTGGCACGGTGGCCGAGGGCAGCCACTGTGACCCTGTCAGCGGTGAGTGCTTCTGCAAGCGGCTGGTGACTGGGCGCATCTGCAACCAGTGCCTGGTAAGTGGGGCTGTGCTGGGGCCCACACACAGGGCTTGGGGACTGTGCGTGGTGCTCAGGGGTCACGCACGGTGCTCAGGACCCTGGCGTCATAGCCAAGTGCTCTCTGATGCCTTTGCCCTCTGCAGCCTGAGCACTGGGGGCTGAGCTATGACCTACCAGGCTGCCGGCCCTGCGACTGCGACGTGGGAGGTGCCCGCAACAACCTGTGAGTCTTCACGGGGATGCGGGGGGTGAGGGGCATCCCTGCCAGCATCAGGTCTGATGCTGCCACTGGGGTACCAGGTGTGCCATGGAGACGGGGCAGTGCCAATGCCGCAGCCACGTGGTGGGACGACAGTGTGACCAGGTGGAGCCTGGTTTCTACCGCATCAACCTGGACCATTACACCTATGAGGCTGAGGATGCTCAGCTGCATCAGGTAAGGGATGAAGGTCTCCCTGGTGGGGACATCAGGCAGAGCAGGGCAGCATCTGGCTGTTTGCAGGGTGTCCAAACTGGCAGGCCAAGGCAATTTTTGGGGTTCTATCTCACAATACCTCTTGCACCAGGGCTCAGTGGTGGAACGTGAGCCTCCCACAGACCACCCAGCTTCATGGACAGGGACAGGGTTTGCCCGCATGCTGGAAGGTGGCTGGGTGGAGTTTCATGTGAACGACATTCCTTTCTCCATGGAGTATGATGTGGTCATCCGCTATGAGCCCCAGGTGAGCACCACACAGTGAAGCCAGTGGTGGGATGTATCACCAAATTGGGAGGCGGTGGCGGGGAGTGATGGATTGTGAGGCTTTTTGGTACAGCCCTTTCTCTGCTGGCAGCACCCAGAGCCCTGGCAGGAGGTGAGGGTGAGGGTGCTGCGCCCCCACCCTGTCTCTGCCAGCAGCCCTTGTGGGAACACCATCCCGGCCGACGACCAGCTCTCCACCAGCCTCCCCTCTGGTGCCAGGTGAGCACCTCGGTGGGACTGGGCTGTGCCAGGACTCAGGGGAGGCACCTGGCTGCCCGTGCTCTGCTTTGCCCCCCAGGTATGTGGTGCTACCCCAACCCATCTGCCTGGAGCAGGGTGTCTCCTACAGTCTCCGCCTGGAGCTGGGCTGTGCCGCCACTCAGCAGGATCCCACCGCCAGTGTGCTCATCGACTCGGTGAGGGACAGGCGGGCAGTGGGACAGGGACAGCAATCCTTTGAGGGGCAGCAGGATATGTACGTAGGGGACACTGGGAGAGATGAGCGTGACATCTCGCTGACTTTCCCCCCCAGCTGGTGCTCCTGCCCCGTTACTCCTCACTGGAGATGTTCATCGCGGGAGACCCCAGCTCCATGGAGCGCCGGCAGACCTTCGAGCGGTACCGCTGTGCCCAGCCCTTCCTCGCTGCTGGGCCCTCACCTGTGGCTGAGCCCTGCTCCAGCCTCCTGCACAGCCTCTCGGCCATCCTGCACGATGGGGCACTGCGTGAGTGTGGCTCTGCACCCCGTCCTGTGCCCCATCCTGCGCTCCACGCCCCATCCCACGCCCTGTGCCCCATCCTGTGCTCCATGGTGGGTGGTGCTCAGCCCTCTCTCTGCCCACAGCCTGCCTCTGCGACCCCCAAGGCTCACTCAGCACCGAGTGCGAGCCCCGTGGTGGCCAGTGCCGGTGCAAACCCAATGTCATGGGTCGGCGCTGCCACCGCTGCACCCCGGGAACCTTCGGCTTTGGGCCCGGTGGCTGCCGAGGTGAGTGCCACAAAGCTGTGCCAGCCCAGAGAGGAGCCTGGGCACACCAGGGCTGAGGTGCCGGGGAGGGATACTCTCTGCAATCTGGACACGGGTGCCATGGGTGCCATGCCTTCCAGCGTGCCAGTGCAGCAGCGAGGGCTCGGTGAGCACAGTCTGCGACAGCATCACGGGGCAGTGCTCCTGCCGTGAGGGTGCCCATGGCTCACGCTGCGACCGCTGCCAGCCTGGCCACTGGGGGTTTCCCATGTGCCGGCCCTGCCAGTGCAATGGGCACGCCGAGGACTGTGACCCCCAAACAGGCAGCTGCCTGCGCTGCCGCGACCACACAGATGGCGAGAGGTGCCAGAGGTAGGTGGCCTGTGTGCCTGGTCTGGGGCAGGGTGCTGCCGGCAGCCCCAGCCCCTGCTGACCTCCTGCTTGCAGATGTGCGGCTGGGCACTTTGGGAACCCGGTGCTGGGCTCTGGGCAGCACTGCCGGCCCTGTCCCTGTCCCGAGGGGCCTGGCAGCTCTCACCACTTCGCTGCCTCCTGCTACCAGGACAGCCGCTCCCGGCAGGTTGTCTGCCGCTGCAGCCCCGGGTACACAGGTGGGTGCCCATTGTAGCACGCTTGGTGCCCTCGGGGGTTGCCTGTCCCCAGGCACTACCAAACGCTCTGTGCCGGCAGGTCCCCGCTGTGACGAGTGTGCCCCTGGGTACTACGGGGACCCGGTGCATCCTGGTGGACGCTGCCTGCCCTGCCAGTGTCATGGTAACATCGACGTGACGGACCCAGAGGCGTGCGACCGGCGCACAGGCCGCTGCCTGCGCTGCCTCTACAACACGGCGGGGCCCCACTGTGCCGAGTGCCAGCCTGGCTACTATGGGGATGCCACACGGCACAGCTGCAGGCGTGAGTACCCCCAGCCACGCTCAGACAGACCTGCCTCCAGGGCCCAGCCCCTCCCTGGGGACCATGTGTGCCCGTGGCTGCCCTTGCTTGTGCACAGCACTGTGGGGTCCCTGCAGCCCTGCCCCGCTCTGGGCTGTCTCCTCTGCCCAGCCCTGGCACAGCGGCCCCATCCGCATCCCCATGTCCAACTTGTCCCATCCCATCTACATCCTCATCTCATGCCCATTCCTGTCCTTGTTGCCATTGCCACCGCCACCACCACCGTGACTGTGTCCCCATCCCATCCTTATCCCATCTCCATACCAACTGTAGCAGCAGTCCTCATGCAGTTCCCATCCAACCTCCATCCAGTCTCCACCCCATCCCTGCTCAATCTCCCTCTTCATCCTGCCTCCACCCTCACCTTTTGCCATACCCAACCCATCCCTGCCCATGTCCCTGTACCATCTGCACCTCAGCATGTCTCCATCCCAATCTGATCCCTATCCCTGTCTTCATCCTGTTCCCATCCCTCCTCAATCTGCCTTCCCAGTCCCCATCTCTATCCCTACTCAGCACCCATCTGGTTCCAGGTTGCTCCTGCAACGCGCTGGGCACCATTGCCAGCACCTGTGGGCCCCAGCATTGCCAATGTGATGGGCACAGTGGGCAGTGCCACTGCCTGCCCCATGTGGAGGGCCAGAGCTGTGACCGCTGCAGCCCCAACTTCTGGAACCTGGGCAGTGGGCAGGGCTGCCAGCCCTGCTCCTGCCACCCCCAGCACTCCCTGACACCTGCCTGCAACCAGGTGAGACGCAAGGGGGACAGGGGATGGGGGGACGGGATGGATCTGGGGACATGCTGCAGCGGTGCCAGCCTTGGCCACGCCATGTCTTTCAGTTCACAGGGCAGTGCTCGTGCCGGCCGGGCTTCGGGGGCCGGACCTGCACTGACTGCCAGGAGCACCACTGGGGTGACCCACGGCAGCAGTGCCGAGGTGAGAGCCGGTGCCGGTGGGGGGACCATGGCGGGCCCTATGGCATCCTGACATCTCTCTCCTCACAGCCTGTGACTGCGACCCCCGTGGCGTTGCCAGTGCCCAGTGCCACCGCAGCAGTGGCCACTGTGACTGCCGGCCTGGAGTCTCTGGAGTCCGCTGTGACCAGTGCGCCCGAGGCTTTGCCGGTGCCTTCCCCGCCTGCCAGCCCTGCCACCCCTGCTTTGGGGACTGGGACCGAGTGGTACAGGATCTGGCTGCCCGCACCCAGGCGCTGGTGCAGCGGGTCAGCCTCCTGCAGCACACTGGGGCTGCTGGCACCTTTGGCAATACCTTCCAGCGGCTGGAGGAGAGCCTGGCCGCCGTGCGTGATGTGGTGGCCACCCGCAATGCCACTGCCGCCACTGCCACCCACCTGACGCATGCCATGGAGGGGCTCAGGTGAGCATCCAGCATGAGGCACAGCTCCCACGGTGGCCTTGGTGGCAGGTTGTCAACCCATCCCCTTACAGGCAGCAGATTGGGGAGGCGACAGAGAGGCTGACGCGGCTGGAGGGGGAGCTGACGGCCGCCCAGGATGCCAACTTCAACGCCAGCTACGTACTGAGCGCGGTCGACCGGGGCGCCCGTGCCCTCAACCACAGCCTGCGGGACCTGGAGCAGCGGCTGCACACCCTCAAGACCTCCAATTTCCTCGGTGAGCTGCGCTGCAGAGCCAGGCCCAGGGCAGTGGGTCCTTGGCTGGGAGTGTGACGGTGCCCCTGCCACCCGCAGGTGCCTATGACAGCATCCAGCAGTCCCACGGGGAGTCTCGGGAGGCCGAGCGCCGGGCGGACATGTCTACCCGCGCAGTGCCCAGCCCCATCAGCTCCTCGCTGGCCACCCGGCGCCGCACCGAGCAGCTCCTGGCTGGTCGCCGGGATGACTTCAATCGCCAAAACGCAGCCAGCCGGAGGGCGCTGATGGACCTGGTGGCCAGGGCACGGGCGCTGAGTCTGCACCCGCTCAACGAGAAGGTAGGACGTGGGAAGGGGACTGTGGAGATGGTGCCCAGAGCTGCCCTGAGCCCGTGCTGCCTTGCAGGTATGCGGTGCAGCCAGTGACGTGCCCTGTGCCGAGAGCCCCTGTGGGGGAGCCGGGTGCCGGGATGAGGATGGGGGACGACGCTGTGGGGGTTTGAGCTGCGGCGGGGCTGTGTCCATGGCCAACAGCGCGCTGGACCGGGCACGTCATGCCCAGGAAGAGCTGCGGCAAGCGGCTGGCAACGTGGCCCAGCTCTCCCACAAGGTGCGAGGCATGTGGGCACTGGTGGGAGTGGCACAGCTGTGCCCACCGGCACTCGGGGCTGGCGCTGAGGATTTCTGCCCCTGCTCAGGTGGCCGAGGCCAAAGGGAAGGCAGACGAGGCTCGGCTGCGGGCACAGGCAGCCCTGGACAAGGCAAACCAGACCAGGGCCCATGTGGAGAGCTCCAACAAGGAGCTGCGGGAGCTCATCAGCCACGTCAAGGCCTTCCTGAGCCGTAAGTGCCAGTGTGATGAGGGTTTGGCCACCCCTGCCCGGCGCTCCATGGCTCTGTACCTGCACTGCACTGCACTGTCCCTGCATCTCGCTGTGCTGCATGGTCCCTGCCATGACCACCCCAAAACCACCAGCCATCCCCTGCTCCATTGCTCTGCCCCACGCTCCCTCCCCATGGCTCTCCCCTGCCCTCCACCCCCCCTCGGTACTGTCCCCTCTGCCCTGGGGTGCTCCAGGGGACACGCTGATGGTTCCCACCCGCAGAGGAAGGGGCTGACCCTGAGAGCATCGAGGTGGTGGCCAGCCGGGTGCTGGAGCTGTCACTCCCTGCCGCGCCGGCCCAGATCCACCGCCTGGCCGAGGAGATCAAGGCACGGGTACGCAACCTGGCCAGTGTGGACACCATCCTGGAGGAGACAGCCGGCGACGTGCGCCGGGCTGGGCAGCTGCTGCAGGATGCCCAGCGGGCCAGGTGAGCCCAGGGACATGGGGACACAGCCCCCCAGGGAACCCCACCCCAGCCTGGCACTGAGGCCGTGCCACCCTGGCCACAGGTCGCGGGCAGAGGGGGTGCGGGGCACAGCCGAGGCAGTGCGGCAGGCGCTGGAGGAGGCAGGGCGAGCCCAGGGCATGGCCGAGCAGGCCCTGCAACATGCTGCCGGTGACATCCAGCACAGCGAGAGAGCCCTCGGCACGGTAGGGACCCCATCCCTGTGGCCTCAGCCCCATGGGGACAGGCAGGAATGTATCCCCCCCCATGCAGGCACCATGACTGTGCCTGTCCTCTATGCTATGGGTCCCCAGATACAGGCCCAGACAGCAAGTGCAGAGCAGCAGCTGATGGACGCCATGGGGCGAATTGGGCTCCTGGACGGACAGATGGACGCCCTGAAGGTGAAGCGTGCCAACAACAGCCTGGCAGCCACGCGTGCCCAGGAGGCAGCTGGTGCTGCACAGGACCGAGCCGGAGAGGCCAAGCAGGTGGGTGAGCAGTGGGTGTGGGGGGTCAGTGGGAGTCCCACGGGAGTCCTGCTGACCAGCCCTGCTGGCCAGCAGGTGCTGGAGGGGCCACTACGGGACCGGTACCGGACGGCACAGGAGCTGGTGCAACACCGGGCACAGGGTGCACGGCAGGCGGGCAGCCGGGCACAGCAGCTGCGGGATGAGGCTGCCGGGCTGCTGCAGGATGCTCAGGGCAAGCTGCAGCGGCTGCGAGGTGAGGTCCTGGTGGGAGGTCTGGGAGTGGTGGTAGCAGGGTGACAGGCTGACCCGTGTGCCCCCTGTCCCCACAGTGCTGGAGGAGGAGTACGAACGGAACGAGCGGGTGCTGGATGCCAAGGCGGCCCAGCTGGGTGGGCTGGAAGCCAGGATGAGGGAGGTGCTGGCCACCATCAACCAGCAGGTCCAGATCTACAACACCTGCCAGTGATCTCCCAGAGGAGCCCTCTCCCCTTGGCATCCTGCCCCCTGGCCGGCCTCTGCCTGCTTCCAGAGTAGGGGGCAGGGTGGGGGCTGCGGGGCACCCCCTTGTGTGAATAAAGTTACAGAGCAAGACAGCCTGGCCTCTGTCCTGTGCTGTGGGCTTCCGCGACCACCCGGGTGGCCTCCCTGAGCCCTCGGGGGGGGAGCAGCCTGCCCCAGCCAGCCCCTGGGTTCAGGGCCCAGTCGGTGGGGCCAAGGCCCGGCTGCGGGGCAGGGGGACAAGGCTGTGGGACACACGGCGGGCCCGGGACACCCCACCCACAGAGCAAGCCCGGGCCGCAGACGGCAGGCCTGGGACGCCCAGGCGGCGCACCGGTCCCGTTGCCACGGGAACGCTCCGGGCGGGGTCGCGGCCTCGCCGCCCCCGGGGGCGGGTCGCCTCTGGGGCGCCGCGGTGGCGTCACGGGCGGGCGTCGTTGCCATGGCGCCGCGCGGAGAGGGCGGGAGCGAGCCCGCGGTCGGCCCCGTACCGCGTCACGTGACACTCCTCCCCCAATCTGGCTCCGGCGTCACGTGGGCCTGTCCGCCGGCTTCCGGAAGTGCGTCACGGGCTCGGGCCTGTGTCCTGAGTCGGCCCGCTCGGAACTTAGGCTCCAAACAAACCGGACCGGAGCGGCGGGCGAGGCCGTGAGTGCGGGGCGGGGCGGGGCGGAGCGGGCCAGGCCAAGCCAAGCCAAATGGCGGCGGCGCCC
>WTSP01016685.1:59908-83121 GCA_025331215.1 Actenoides lindsayi | reverse complement strand
GAGGGCGCGTCGCACTCTGTCGGGGGGGGGGGGGGGGGCGGGGGGGTGTTAGATCAGTTCTATTCCTTCCTGAGGCAGGGAATAAAAAACAAACCATGACTTTTTCAGGGCAGGGGGCAAATCATAGGATGATGTTGGCTGGTCAGGGTTAGCGAGGGGATTTTAAACCATCTGAGACATTTTACACCGGACTCTTGTGTTGTTCAGCAGTTCACAGGAGGGAGATAAGGCATTTGAAATATCTAAATGGACACTAAAAGACATGGGCAGGATTAAGGGTTGAAGGTTTCCAGTGTGTTTGTGGAAAGGGGGGAAGCAAAGGGCTTCCGAAGCTGAAAAGATACAGAAATACCCTGCAACTAGAAGTATGCTTGGATACTCATGAGAGCACTGCCTTCAAGGGACATCTCAAACCCAAATCCAAATGGGCATTAAAAAAAACCAACCCGTGGCAATGAAATCCTGCCTCCCTTGTAGTCAGTCAGAGTTTTGTTTCGGACTTCAAGGGAGCCGGGAACTTGCCCCTAGAGGTTATTAAAAGCCTTTGTAATAACAGCACTTCTCTAGTAACCCTTTACACCAGACGCTGGTGTTGGGATAGCCAAAAAGCAGCCTGTATGGAAAAATACACTGCAGATGGCAGAGAAAACACCCAGAAATATTCCTTCCCTACTGACCCAATTGCTTCCCAAAGGAGGGTACTGAGGCAGAAAGTTGCATCTGGTACAAATCCAGAGCTGGTGGTCAGGTGGGATGTGCTTTTCCCAGAGTAAGGGGTTCCCCAAAGTGATGCTGACGGCTCCAGCCATTCCCAGTCCTATCCCAGAACTCTTCAAGGGGGTGGCTTGGGGGTTCCAGCTTACCATGTGATGGGCTGTGAGGCTCCAGAAACATGAAGCCCTTCAAAGCAATGCAATGTGGTGGGCAGGTTTTTCTGTTTATTTTATTATTGGCTTTCTTGTGGGGTGGGAAACCACTGCAAAGACCACAAAAAGCAGCCTGGAGCAGTGTCTGAAGTGAATAACTGAAGGGAAACCCATTTACTGCTATTAATACCACTGCTAAAATAAGCAAGCTGTGCCCTGGAGACAGAGAGGACCCCTCTAAGAATTTAAGCCTCTCACCTGGTTTATTTATTTGTTTGGACTGAGGAAGGGAAAAACAACAACAAAAAGGGGGCTGTGTGGAATCCTTGAGAGCTTTTGTCTTCTTCTGGGTGCTCCCCAGAGACAGAAATGTGATTTTCTGTTTACAAAGTTGCAGCCCTTACTGTGAGCTCCAGGTGCCCAAGGAGTTGGAAGAAGTGAGAGGCAGAGTTAATGAGGTGAGAAGGAAAGCAGAAAGGAAAGAGCAAAACACATTTGTTGTAACAGATCAGACCAAAACATCTGTAGGGCACGGGCACCTGCGTGAAGTCGGGAAATGCAGTCTTTATAATTTGTCTTGTCTGTAGATAAAGAGAAGAAAGGAAAAAACAAGAAATCTAGAGAGAAGGGAGAGATGAATAGCTGAAGATCTGGGCTCATCTAAAGATTTATCTTTTTTCTTTTTTTTTTTTTCCCTTCCTCCTAAGCAGTTACACAAACCTTTTGGAGAGAGGGGGGAAAAAAAACGTGAAGCGGCGAATGAAGTCTTGCCATGTGCAGGGTTAAATGGAAACACACAATCAGACCATAACTCAGGGTGTAATTCAAGCCATACGGCTTGTCTGTCTGTTGACTCGAAAGGTTGTATCAAGGCTTGGAGAGGGAGGGGACTGAGAGGGGATAATCCAAACTTTTTCATGATTCATAAACCACTCCTTTGCAATTTGGATAATAGATCTCTCTCTTGCGACCACTTGCTAAACTTCAGAGTTAACTGTAGCTCGTGCTCTTTCTCTCCTTTCAGGTTGTTCATCTCCAAGGAGGAGCAACACCCAAACTGCAGGGAAATACGTTGTGCAGAAAATTAGGAAAACTCCTCCTTTTTTTTTTCTTTTCTTTCTTTTTTTTTTTTTTCCTTTGGAGAAGCTGATTTCCTTCAGCAAGTGGGGGACGGTGAAGAAAATGAAGCTGAGTCCGCAATTTTTCTTAGCTGGTTTTCTGCCTTTGATTCTGCAGACGGGGCTTTGCTATGGCATAAAATGGATGTAAGTACCCAGTTATCTCTCTGCATTTTTAAAGTCTTTGTAAGCATTGCTGGTCTCTTACCCATTTTTTTTTTTTTGCAACTGCTATTTGTAAAGCCGTTTAAAGAGCAGCAAGCGCTGCATTTCTCCAGGCATTCATTGATTTCAAGTGTGTGTACTGGGCGCTTGTGCTAACAATACGTCTCCGTCTTCTTTCCAAAATATGCATGATTTAGGCTCTCTTTTTCTTCTCCTCATTGATACCAAAGGAAAGGCACACACTTGAATGCTCACAGGAACCACTTAATGAAGTTTCTAGCGTTAGCTCCTGCCATGCTGGGAAACTATCCCACCAGGACCGCTGGTTGTGCTGAGTAGGAGCTGAGAGCAGTAGGGACGGCAGCTAAGATAATGCCGCCAATCTCCAACCACAGGGGATGCTTGACAGATAACATGTTTTTTTTTGTGGACCTTTTAACCTTTGGATTTCATGAAGGGTGTTAAAAATGAGGTGGGGGAACAGGGAGGAGGGTGAAGAAATACCAGGGAGTGTGGTCAAGTCTGGATTGAGTTTCCTCAGAGGTAATGTCACTGCAAACAAAGTGAAAACATCACTATCTCATTTCTTTCCTTAAGCAAGCAATCAATTAGTTGCTCACTGCAAAATAAACAAACAAACCCCTCTGACACCCATCTGGTTTCATGCACTTGATGAGTGATCTGTCTTTTCTACTTGGGTTTGAAGCTGTGCACAAAATAAATAAGGGAATGTGGGCTAGCCTCAAATGAGCATCCTCTGTAAAGTAAAAGGCACAATAAAATGCAATGTCAGGAAGAGTCTGTTGTGTAGGGTATAGTGTGCCTAGTTGAGGATCACCACCTAACCCAGGTGGGGAAGTTGAGAAAAGAAGTTCCTGTTATGTTCTTCCTTCTGTGCTATGTCTAATTCCCATTCCATTGACCCAATCACTGTCATTTGAGGATTTCCCCATGCCACCTTTTACAAAGGCTCTCTTAAATTTGGACATCTTCAAGTTAGATGTCTTACTGAAGCCAGTGTTTTCACTGCCCTGCATGCAGTCAAGGGAAAGAGGACCTTCCAGATGGGGGTTCACCCTCTCAAATGAGAGACATCCAACACAGATGTCCTCTGGAGATGCCATGGACTGCAGGGAGCTGGTTGAGACCACGAATCCGCCTTTTATATGTGTAAAGAGAAGCATGGTGAATCCTTCCTTAGGCCATTTAAATGCACATGGTGAGGCTGGAGGAGCAGTCACCTCCTTTAGGATGTTTGCTGTCTCTATACTCTAAAGACAACCTTGGATGTAGAGGGGAGTCAGGCTCTGATTTATTGTTCACCATCTTGGCTTTATACCTTGTAGCTGTCACCACAGCTGAATTACATAGCTAGGTCTTTCTGCCAGCTTCCATGAGTATTTAGGCTCTCAGCTCTTCAGATACACAGCTCCTTGCACAGGGAGGGCACCTCCTTCCTACAGGACATTTAGCAATATGGCCACGGCCTGGCAGAGCCTGGCCTTTTTTGCAACCTTTATTTCTATGCAGCACAGAGATAACGCTGTTTTGTGGCACCCTGATTCATCAGAGCATTTACATACAGACCCGTAATTAAGTGGAGGAGCTTGATTATAAGCTTGGCATTAGAGTCCTTGTTAAGCAAGGTGCTAAATCCTGAGTGAATGGCCGGGGTTCCTCCAAAGGGCAGGGGCGAGATGAGCTTCAGAGGAAATGTGATAGCGCAGTGACAAGAAGTAAGCTGGAAAAAAGGCTGGAAGGTAGGGTGAGGTCCCTAATAGCTTTGTTGGCAAAAGCAGCCCTTTGGCAGGTAATTGGTTAAGCTGTGAGGGTTGCTTTTGAGGATGAAGTGGGGGGAGAAAGCAGCTGAAGGAGAGATGATGGGGTTACTGCTCCTCCCCTTCCCAGCAGACATATCCCCTCTATCAAAAAACGAGTAAGGAAGATGAAAGCTGGGATTAAAGTGGCATTTGAAGCATGAGCTGCATTCAGATGCATTGCCGGGGCTCCCCTCACACCTGTTTAAACCTGGCGGAGATCTTCACTCTCTGTCCCAGGCCACTTCCCAACTGGGATGCTGCCAGCTGGGATTCCACAAAATTAATGTTTGTTTATGTTTTTTTGTTTGTTTGTTTTCATTTACTGTTTCCCTTCCCTACTCTTCTTTTTTTTCTATGGAAACACGGGCCAATTTTCCCACACTCCCCATCACACTCTTTTTCGTACTGTAGTGGTGCTGCCAGACTTGGGGCTAGGGGACCATCCTTTGACCTAGGAGACCACCTCTGGGGCTAGGGAACCATCCCTGGAAATCAAATGGGTAAACTCTTAGTGAACAGAGATTGATGATGCCGAATACCGAGTAACACCTCAGAGCTGCAGTCCCAGCCCCAGATTGACTTGCTGGGTGCTGTACAACCAAACCCTGCCCCTTCCTTCTTATGCTTGTGGATGGAGGGGGGAGGGGTGTGGAGGGAAGGGGGAAAGGACAGAATGAAGAGCGAGGAAAGTGCTACGAGATGTTTTCAGTTGTGGGCTTGTCTCAGTGGTTTGCCCGCTGCGCCGCTGTTGTAGGCACAGTGCCAGAGGCGAGCTTCAAAGACAATTTGGGAGGGGAGGGGGAAGATAAGGAGGTGGGTTTTACCAGCCTAGGGAAGAAGGACTGACAGATATGAAAGGTGATAGGAAATTCAATTTTGATTCAGAGTGTGTTGTAATTGCAGGGGGAGAGGGAGAAGAAAAACACACTTTTCATCCATTCAGGACTTCCCTGTAACACAAATATCCCCTGTAAATTCGTAAAAGTGGGGAGAAGGTAAAAAGGAGTTATTTGTTTTATTTTATTTGGCTTCTTTTTATGAGTTCTATGGCCCAGATCCCCAGCTGTTGTAAATTGGCACTGTGCCCTTGCCTGCCCCAGAGGTGTGCACCACCAAGCATCCTGTGCAGTGTGTGGATGGTCAGCATCTCATAAACTTTCTCTTGCCACTGGAGAAACATCTTATTTTGGCTTCTTCCACTCAAGCTCCAAGGAGCTGCTTGGGTGTAAAATCAGGGTACAGACAGATCTTTGCAGGATAAGGGCTGTCATGGAGAGGCAGCCTTTCCATTCAATGAGCATGAGCCCCTGAGTCTTATTTTTGATGCTGCTTTTTCCGAACACTTTCCCATCCATAGAGCAGGGGGGTTGTGCATCACTTTGCGGTCCTCAGTGCTTGTTTTGCATCACAGCGGCTTGGGAGGTGAGGCAGATGTTGGTTTCAGTGGGAAATGTCTTAGGGTCAATGCATGTAGGAATTTAATTTCCTTACTCCTCTCCTTTTACACCTGTTTTAGCTTTCCTAGGAGGGCTTGGGTTTGGCCAATCAGGTTGCAGAAGCAACTTGTTTTCATATAGCTGAAAAATAGATGAGCACTAGAGGGAGCTGTGGCCAGATGTGCACAGCAGAGTTTTGCAGATGTTAGGATATCCATGGACAGGGTGGCTTTCAAGGCACTTCTACCTCCCTGGGAGTTGGCATCTGCTCTGCCCATGAGCCTAGACATCGATTGGACTGTCCCTCTGTATTGGGTGTCACTTTCAATGCAAGAGTGGTTGTAAAGAAGCCAAATGCAGCAAGATTTATTTTTTTGCGTGGCTTGCAGGATCAGCCCATGACAGCAAGTGGTGGCATTAGGAATCCCATCATTTTTAGGTAGAGCTTGTTCACTTGCCTTTTCCTGTTGTGGTGGCCTGGACATGTCTCGGGCCCTCTGGAGCCGTCCCTAGCTGAGCACTGTTCCCAACTAGGTCAGCTTTGCTGCACAACTCCCATGATTAAATCACAGCCCTTCAGGAGCAAAAGCCATACGTTTTGGTGAACCCAGGATGTCCCTCAGCTCAGCAACCTTGAGCAGCAATGCAGCCTTTCTGCAGCAAGCAGAAAGCAGGGGAGAAAATGGAGAGATTTTGCGCTTCCTGGCAAGCATCTGCTTCTCTCTTTCAACCTGGGGTGGGGGGAGCTGGGACACAGGGGCATGGGCGCCTGTGAGGAGACCGTCTGCCTGGCAAGGGGGCTGCTAGATGAGCTGCCGTGAAAGGACTGCAGGATGGGGATGGTGGGAGGAAGAGGGGGGGGACAACAGCTTTGAAGTTTGCTCTTCACTCCATAGTCAGCTTGAGAAAACTTGACAAAGCTCCATGGCCTTCCTCGGTGCTTGGTGAGCCAACTCGCCGCTGGCATCGACTTCAGTTGAACTTGGGCTGGAAGTCAATGGCCTTGTGCCCACTACTGCCAGTGCTGGATTTGGCACTGTATCTGAAAGCAGCTCTTATTTTAAGCTTTTACTTCAGGGTTAGTTTTTTTTTCCCTTCACTCCTTTCCTTCTTCCTCTTTCTTTTTTTCTTTCTTTCTTTTTTTTTTTTTTTTTTCTATATAAATCCTGCGTCTCTATTTGAAAAGGCTTTGCAGAACCAGTAGAAGCATTTACCAGTGAGATGGTGGCTTTCCCAGTGCCTGCGATCCCTAGACCAAGGCTATTACAGGGCAGGGTGACAGGGGCATGGACTGCCTCTGACTACCAGGAGGTTATTTTAACAAGGTTATTTTAACAGTCCTGCAAGTGTTTTCCAGTTGAAAACCTGAGAAAACAAGGCTCATGCAGATTAAAAAGCCTTCAGTGATATAGAATGTAAAAAAAGCCAAGTCTCTTCCCCTTTGTTGAAATTTACCACACATTTCACTCTCCACAGCCATGTAACTTTGTCTACATCTTCTTATTTCATCCAAATCTCTGCCAGATTAAGAAGTTTAAGAGCAAATATAAAAAAAAAAAAAAAAAAAAGAAAAGAAAAAAAAAAAGAGTGCCTTTTCAGGAAGCAAAGCAGACAATTTGGAACAGAAGTTCATGGTTTCACCAACAATCTCTCTGTGAGACCTTCTTGGGTCACATCACACAAAGGAGGTTGGGAAGATGCCCTTCAGAGAGAGCCCACATCAGGAAGATCCTTCCACCTTTAAAGAGTATTTTAAAGGGCACCAATGCTTCAATGCTCAGTTCAAGAAGTTTTTCTCCCTTTGGTTTGAGCAGGAGCAGTGCCCTACTTACAGTGGTACTTATAAACCAAATAATGTATGTCTTTCACGGATACCTGCTCAGATCTGAAGACACTTCTCCCACGTTGCTGCTCCTATGAATAGTGATCTCATGGAGCCCAGATCTGCAGGAGTGGGCCCATACCTCTCAAAGGACCTAACACTGTAGAGCATTCATGTTTTCAAATGAATTTATTGACTGCCTGAGATAATTAAAAGAGTAAACGAAAGTCATGATCCATCCATGCATCATATTTCCTCTGTAATTACATTTATGGTTTTCTGTCAGTATCCATAACTTCAATTGAAAGCCCTGCTATGCTATATATAAAACAGGAGGTGTTTGGTTTGTGGCCTGTTTATTTAAAGGGATGGGTCAAATATGTATTTAAAAAAAATAACCCAAACCAACCACCCCCCCACCGTTGTCCTCAGCTTTCTGAAGAATGAAGGATGGTGCAGGAGAGTCAAGGGAAGAGAGCACAATGCTAGTAGGAGGAAACAGTGAAAAACATCATTTATAGGGTAACAGCAGGTAAAATACCTATGTGCTGCTTCTCAGATGAAGGGTGTGAGTCCAAAAAAATATGTTCTTGAGGGATTTTTACCGAGTTTTAAGACTAAAGGCTGTGCCCTTGAGGGCTGCTTTATTCAGGCTAGCTGCACCCCTTTGGCTTCAGTTTCCTTCCCGGTGCTGGTGGTCAATAGAGACTGGGTGGAGGTGGAATAGAGACCCTCCACCAAAACCCAGCATGGACAAGACTTTTCTGGGGGAAGGTGATTTCCTTCCCACTGCCCCATGAATGGACTTTGTTTCCCAACAATATCCTTTGCAGGTGGTGGGCATCCCTCCCTTGTGCTGTCAGAAGCTGGGGGGCATGGTGGGTTCATGCCTTTCCACAGGGAGGGTTTAAAGCAACAAGGGGTAGAGAAGACATTTCTGAATGTAGGACAGAGACTGAGCAAACGTAGGCTGACAGGGCATGGACTAGATGACCTAATAGGCCTCTCACATTCCTGATCTGTGATTTATAAATGCACTTTTTGGTTTCAGCAAGTGACTCCAGTAACTGTGAGTTTTCTTTTCCATCTCCATTACCTTTTACTTTTTCCTCCTGACGCTTGGAGATGTTTCCAATTATAGGTTCTCACAAGCAAAGGCATGAAGTTCAGGCCTGGGAGATGTTCAGAAAACACCTTCCCGCGTCTTGCATTTTTATTCTTGGCAGGCTCTCTGGAGCTTGGCTCATTCGACGAGAAACAGCCATTGCTGCCGTTTACTGAGCTCTCCCCAGTAGGGCCACGATCCTTCCTCTATTGACAGTCTGGCAAATATTTTCCCTCTTCCACAAAGAGAATTTCTTTCTTGTTGCATTATAAATCTGCTTCTCTAATGGTGATCACTTCAGGCCGACTGTAATAACATGTTCTTGTTGCATTACATCCCCTTTTTTTCACAAGGGGGATGAGTTTCAGTCTGAATTCAGCTCTCACCCCAATGTTTAATGGTTATTGCTGCTGTTCCTGACTTGTCTGTAATGGTGAGATGTAGTTGCCTCAATGTAGTCTTCCAGATCCTTTAAAGACACTGAAGACCTCTACACAGGATTAGAAAGTGTGGTGCAGGACCTAGAAGATATGTGCATCTTCCTGGATGGAGGGCCAGGTGGAATAGCCCAAGACCTCTGAAGTGTCCCTTGGCACCTCTGATTAGAAAACTGAGCTGGTGCGCCATAGTACAGCATCTCTCAGAGACCTGGAGTGTTTCTCATTTGCCTGAAGCTCAGCCTGTCAAGTTCCATTTGTCTGTCTCACCCTGCCTGCTTATTTTGCTGCTGGGACATACTGTGCTGATCATATTTACTCTTTATGCTTTATCATTTTTACTGTATTAGTGATGAGCTGCTTTGGCCTCTTGCCTGATTTGCATTTCAACCCATTTCTGAGAGTTGCTGATAGGCTTTCTGGGATAAGTTTTCACAGGTTACTGGTTCCAAGTGCTAGGGGTTGGACTCATCTCACCCGGCTCTGTTCTTACACAGTCCAGATGTCTGCATCGAGAACTTCCTGCCTGGGTTCCCTCTGTAAACAGTGCAGAATATGAGCACTACTAGGGCATGATGTTCTCCTACTGTAGATCTCAAAAGCACATTGGGCTAATTACTCTCTAGATGTGGCTTTTTTTTTTTTCCATGGGCTGAAGAAGGACCCTGAAGGACTACCATGAGGTCCACACTGTAGAGGTGTGCAGTCAGGTGTCACTCATACTGTCCAAAGACTCATGCCTCTACCTTCAAGGATATGATATATCTGAGATACCTGAGCTCCCAGAATATCACCATTAGTGTTTTTCTCCACCAGCTCAGGTCCAGCACTGGTACATGCCTCCTGGATTTACATACAGGGAGAATTGCATGAGCAACAGTATGCAAGGGACCAAGATGAACTAAAAGGCAAAAATTCTGTCAATCAAATACTCCACTTTTTCCTTTCCCTTGCAGTTCACTGGCCAAAACTTCTAGTTGCTGTATATTTAATGGACCTCTTTAAATATATGTATGATGTATATATTTACACAGCTAGGAGAGTGGTGGTTTCCCTTCCAAGTTTGCCACCAGTTTATCTAGTGCCAGAAATGCCAAACTCCATCCACCTGGGAATTAGTCAGTGCAGACCTGCTCAGCCCTAGCAAGGGTTGTAGCTTTTCCCTTCTGGAAGCGTGGTTGGGGTTAGCAGTTATGCACAGCCCAGAGAGAGCTCCAACATACACAGCAGCTGGTTTAAGCCAACCTTGAGGGAGCTGGTGGAACATAGATGTGTTTTCCTAAAAACCAGAGATCAGAGCTAATGCCCCTGATCTTGGTTAGGGCTCAATTTTAGCTTTGTTTCCATCTCATTTGACTTCTGAAGGACGTGGATGTTACAGTAATAAAGTGAAATGCACCCAGAAACGTGTCTGCTAATAAGCCAAACTAACCAAGATGGCTTAGGATGAAACTGAAAGGCAACACATTTAACAAGGAGAGAAGGATATATGTGTTAAGGCAGTTGTGTTGCCAGGATCAGATGCCAGTTACTGATGCAGCCAGCTAGAAAGTTGTTTTATGGGAAATGAATAACATTTATGACTACCCTAAGCAGGTCATAAAGATACAAAGAGAGTTACACACCAGGCTTCTGCTGATCGCTGTGGGTGCTTGGGAAAGAAATGCACAGCCCTGTATGATGCACAGAAGCATTTGTGTTTGGTTTTTGTTGTTTGTTTTGGGTTTTTTTTACCTGGAAATGTTGGCAACCGCGCCCTAGAAGAACCAATGGGGTCTTCGGGGTGTTGTTCGTTCCTTCCATGGTAACATACATGCTGGTGCTAGTGGATCCCTTCTCAGTTTTGACCATGGTATTTGCTCTGCACCTATTCTCATCATGCTTCTGCTCTATGTTTTTTGAGACTAGATAAACACGCTTATCTATGTGCAACAGTGATGGAATTGGTGGATGCCCTTGGCATTAATTCTAAGGGAAAGCATCTGTTTTACAAACTTGGTGGCTTTTCCCTAGGCCTTGCAGGGGATTTCCTCCATAATTAATTGCATGACATTTAGCGTAATCCTTAGAGAGTGTGTGAGACAGATGCTGAATGAAAAACACTGATAACACCAACTCAACTTTTTTTTTTTTTCTTTCTGAATACCACAGTCTTGGAAGATCCAGCTTTCTGTTATCATGGAACTGATGGGTCATTTTTCACTCTGTTGGGAGGTCTGTCCTCTTCATTCTTCAGCAAAAAACCTTCCCATAAGGATTTACATATTCAGTCAACTTGGCATATGCCCCAGGAGCTTTGTCCAGGCTCCCCTGGATGGAGAGAAATGCACACTTGTAGAGGGTGTTTCTTCCCACCTACCTTAAATACCTACTTTAGATGAGATAAACCACTCTTCATAGTTGCCTATCTTTCTCACCAGCTTAAAATAACCACCTATTTACAGGTAGCTAAAATTAAGTCAGATGAACACAGGCCAAAGCATTCACTGGACTAAAGGTAGTGGAGAAATTAATATTGACCGGAAGAGTAACTTTTTTGTGGGTTTTAATGGCTTTTTGTATGTACTTGTCTCCTTAGAGCTCTGTCCAAGACTCCTTCAGCTTTGGCCCTGAATCAAACCCAGCACTGCAAGCAGCTCGAAGGCTTGGTGGTTTCCCAGGTGCAGCTGTGCCGCAGCAACTTGGAGCTAATGCAGACCATCATCCAGGCAGCACGGGAAGTGATAAAGACCTGCCGTAAAACGTTCTCAGACATGCGGTGGAACTGCTCTTCCATTGAGCTGGCTCCTAATTACCTGCTGGACTTAGAGAGAGGTAAACAGCACTGCTGGCTCAGCCGGGGACATGAGTGAGTAGAGTCTGGCAGCATGTGTGTATGCGTGTGGGGCTGGGAAGGGTCTTGCTACCAGGGGGGATGTGGAAGGGCTACATAGCCTAGCTGTCCTGCTCTCTGAGACCATGTTCATCATTACAGCGCCAGTCATGCCCGAAAGCTCTGTAGTCCAAGACCTGGTCTCCCAAATCTCTTACAAAGCATGGAACTAGTCTGGTCTGCTCATCTTCTTAGGAGTCATGGAGCACTTACAGCCATGGAGCTGCTGCTGAGGGCATGCAGACTTGCCAGGAAGTACATGCTACGCATGAGGCTGCTTGGTCAACTTTCATGGGTCAAAGCATCTTAGCATTGTCATACTACAGCTCTGTGGCCTTCCACCACCTCCCTCAGCTCCCTGCGTGCCAGCTCCGTGACCTGCTAGCAAGCAGCATCCAACACAGGGGTAAAAGGAGGCAGGAAGTCCATGGAGAGAGCTTTTTCACATGCTTCAAGAGCAGATCACATTACAAGGGACAAATTACATAAGTCCAAGTGTCTCTTTGCCTTGCTGGGATGTTGCTTTATGCTGAAGAGCTCACTTAGGACATGTGCTTCAAGCTGGTAATGCCATGGGAGGTCTCAGCTGCAGTGAGTTAGTGCATTTGCTGCTCCGGGGGACATAGATTGTGTGGGTCTGGTTTTGGGGAATATTTAGCTGTCCTAGGAGGCTGAGCTGGAGTTCTTGTCTCTTCCAGGTACAAGGGAGTCAGCATTTGTGTATGCCCTTTCTGCTGCTGCCATCAGCCACACCATTGCCAGAGCCTGCACCACCGGGGACCTCCCTGGCTGCTCCTGTGGTCCCATCCCAGGTGAGACACCTGGACCTGGGTATCGATGGGGAGGATGTGCAGACAACCTCAACTATGGTCTTATCATGGGGTCCAAATTTTCAGATGCTCCCATGAAGATGAAAAAATCAGGATCACAAGCCAATAAACTGATGCATCTGCACAACAGTGAAGTAGGGAGACAGGTAACAAATCCACAAGAGTTATTGTAATTGTACAATCATCTGTAGTGGTCGGTCGTTCTGGGAGGTTCAATGTGTCTATCAGCTTGCTAAAGGAGCAGGTTTCTCCCAGATTGTTCTGAACTCCTTTGGCCTGCTGAAGACTGTGGCTATTTAAACTCACTCTGGGACTCAGGAGGTCCTGAATGCTATTATCAGCCCTATATAACCGTCGGTGGGATGTCTCATTGCCACCCTTTCCACAGCCAAGGATGTTTCTGACACACTTACCTCAGAAGGTGTGATGGGGATGGGTCCTGTTGTGCTCTGCCAAGGGCGTTACAGGCTGTGTAAGCATAGAGGATTATCATCTGCCAGATGCATCCAGCAGCAGCAGCTGCCTCACAGCCATCCCTGCAGCCAGGAGAGACGATTTTTCCTTCTCAAACTGCTTCGCTAGTAATTATTCCCATATCTGGCAGAAGCTGCTTTTAACAGCTTGCATCCAGCAGAGAGATAATGCTTACCATGTGCAGCGCTTGGTGTGCACCAAGGCGCAAATCCCTATCACAGCCCTCCACGCAGCTAGAGCAATGATTGGGGGAACTGTAAAGCTGACCCCCTGCACCCATCTCTGGGGCTGCAGCACTTCCCTGGCCTGATCCTACCACACAGCTTGGGCTTCCAGGGCTGCCTGTGCTTGGGCGCTGGAGCAGATAAAACTTGGAGCATGTTGAGCTCATTGGCAGTTTACTGTGTAGCTACAGGCTGAACTCACCTTTGCAGAGCACAATCATGCTGGACTTCCCTTCCCTGGGTGTTCTTCTCTACCATTCCCACTCTATCTGGTTTTTATTATTGTAATGACCTAAGGTTTTGGTTTAATTGCAATGGGCAAATTTTGATTTGGGACATAGTGTTGATATGGCTGGTGCTTTCACCTCTTCCTGACAGCATCCTGCCACATGCTACAGAAATGAGACTAGTGCAGAACCAAAGTAGAAGGCACTTTTGGCCTCATGGCTGCCAGAAAGACAGGGTGAGGGTGCCCTGAATTCATCAGAGCCTTTACCTCTCTGGTTCCTAAAGCCTAAAGCTGCTGGAGGCAGAAATGGATGTTAATTATCTATTTATGGATTGTTTTGATTTTCAGCTCCTGAGGAATTTAGAGGGCAGAAATGTAGCCCTATGTAGATATTTGACCAAAATCAACATAGTCTTCTGTCTGCAAAGGTGCCTTGGTGAAAACAGTCCTGAGCTGGTAGTGATCGTCAAGGAGCTGTGGGATCTCATTCCCTTTGCACAGTCGCTACTCTGGAGTGACTGTGAAGAAATTAGAGCAGCAGCCCTTTTCTATATCAGTCCCTGCTAAGAAACTGCCTTCTTTAGCAAGCTTGTGGGATGTTTAGAAGTAAGGCAAGGGCATTTCCTAACTCCTGCATTCCTTTTTGCAGGTCTTGAAAGCCTCTCTTGAAATGAAATGTAAGTGCCATGGAGTATCTGGGTCATGCTCTATCAAGACCTGTTGGAAAGGCCTTCAAGAGCTGCGAGACATTGCATTGGACCTCAAAAACAAGTATTTATCAGCCACCAAGGTTGTTCACCGGCCCATGGGCACACGCAAATACCTCGTGCCAAAGGATATTGATATCAGGCCAGTTAAAGAGACAGAGCTGATTTACCTGCAGAGCTCACCCGATTTCTGCATGAAGAATGAAAAAGTGGGGTCACACGGGACCCAGGACAGGTGAGGGTTTCTGCAGCAGGTGCTGACTGCCCTTTGAGCCCCAAAGAGGGAGGGGCAAGAAGGGAACATGTATGAATAAGAGACTAATAACTGGGGAGGTAGCACATGCATGCCGGTAAAGAACATGTCTAATACACGGTCTACGGATGCCTAAGCCTCTTAGTGGTGGCTGTGGCCAAGATAAGGCTGCAGACACCTTCTGCATTATACAGGCAGGTATAAGATACCTTTTGAGGAACCTGTAATGTTTCAGCTGCTTTATACTGTGTTGTGTCAATGTCATTTCTTGAAGTTACTGCTGATGTGATGAGTTTTTGCTCTACTGTAAGGCTTCTCTAAGTAGGCAAGTGTTCACCCAACTAGGACCAGTGCTCCCAGGCAGCCTTAAGAAAGCCTTTTAAACTACAAATGTGAAATTTTAGGATTTTTATTCCACTGCATTTAAAAAATCCATGTGTGTTTGTATTGCTTATATCTCTGCAGAGGAATTTCTTCATCTCATTATTACTGATTTAAGGTCATTACACCGAGCCTCCACTGGGCACAGTGCTCTTCCCTTTCAAAGGCAGCAGACATGCCTGTCTCTTCCCACCATCTGTTTAATTCCCTCCAAGACAACCCGATTTCATGTTTCAGCAGCCTGAGCATCTCTCGATGTGCAGAAGACCCACTGATAGCCATTGTGCCTTTCCAGAATTTTGCAAAATTTCCAGATTTTTTTTTTGTTCTGTGGCTGCAATGGCTGGATTTCAAGCAGTCTCATTAGTTACTATCTGCTGGCTTGGCTTTCTTCAAATATTTCTCATAATTCTTCTTTGCTCTTTGTGTTACTTTGTAGTGGAAACTCAGACAGTCAATTTACAAGGAGCATGCACCTGCCCTTTTGTGAGGTGGCTTCATTTTAAGTCATTTGACACAGTGGTATTTGGGCCACTTCAGTTCGATGGAGAGAAGGTTTTGCTGTAGTGGAAATGAAGTAAGCAACTCAAATGCAGAAAAGATACTCATTGGATACCATTGATTCATATGAATCATTTGGTGAGTGGACTTCAGACGCTATACTTTGCCAACTGCCATTTAATCTGCAACCACAGCTCTGCAGATAATATATCAGTATTTAACTGATGAAACTGATCAGATGATAATAGTTGAGTGAGACAAGTGTGTCCTCTTTGTCCTCTAATGTTTTGTGGCAGTTACTGTTTTGTATACTCCAAAACCAATGTCTGGACTGCTCTAGAGTAGCATTTACCTGGCAGCTCTGTGGTGGGAACACCAGGCTGCCATTCATCACCAGCCCAAATGGTGGAGCAGTAATTAGTGAATGAAGATGTTTATGAGTCACCGAAGACCACAAGGATAAAGTGCATGTTGAAATTGATTTCTAAGGGAAAATGTCATTTAAGTGGAAGTGATGTTTTTGTGGATTTATATGGAACTCAACAAATCTGTGTCTTGAAAATGAGTGTTGTGCCACTCTGATTTGCAATGAAAAAGAAAAAGTGGAGGTTATTTGTAAATTAGTTTATAGGAATTCTGTGAAATCAACAGGTTCTGTCAAAAACAAACTGAATCCATTACAGATTTTCCAAGGAAAACATTTTCCATTAGCTGAAATCCTTTCAAGGGGGCAGGAGGCATGACTTCTTCATCATCCAATTTCATTTTACAGCAGAATCTGCCTTTTTATCCCAGCTAGAGATGAAAAATATGTCAAGATCTTGGAGGAATTTTTTTTTTTTTCTCTGAGGATAGGAAAATGTGTATTGCAGGCGTCTGTTTATCCTGAGCTGGGTGACAGCAGTGATTGTGAGCCTGCCAGGCAAGGGTCCACGGGAAGTGAGATTGAGTGAGGATTTAGCAGACCAAGATATTAAGGCAGGAGGGGATGACTTTCAAAAGGAACCTGTCAAGAAATACTCCTTATTCTCAGATGTGCAAGATGGTGATGGCTGTGGAAGGGGAGGAGGGTGAGATATTCCCGTGTTGAGCTGCAGGCATCTCTCAGGCCAGGTTTTAAGGTCATGTGTAGTTAGGCTCATTTTCATCACAATCCATCTACCAGCTCTTGAGGACATGCCTGGTGTCTCAAAATCGGCACGTGTAACACAAGCCACAGCAGACTCTTTTCTGCATTCATTTAATAATGTAAATATACATTTAATAATGTAAAATTCACACAATGTGTTTGCAGATCTGTTTCTTCTTCCTGGGAGTAGCAAGAAAAAGGAGAGCATCATTGGAACAGACTGCCCAGGGAAGTGGTGGAGTCACCATCCCTGGAGGTGTTCAAAAAGCATGTAGATGTGGCATTTCAGGACATGGTGTAGTGGTCATGATAATGTTGGGTAGACAGTTGGCCTTGATGATCTTAGAGGTCTTTTCCAACCTTAATGATTCTATGATTCCCTACACTCCTTCTCCCATGGATTCATTTTTCCCTTTGCAATTTTTCTCTCACTAAGAGGACATCTAAATGTATTTTAAACATGGTGGCTCTGTTCCAGCCGGCTGCAGGGCTGCAGATATAGCGGCTAATGACAGAGATGAGGGGGAGGGAACACAAAAGGGATGCTGTTAGAGATGGCAGGGGAAAATGTGGTTTGTACTTTCTCCACAAAGACGTAAAAGCACTCACATGGAAATAGCCCAAACAGGTTTTTATTTTATAAATGGAGTCCCGGAGGCATCTTAACATTTTATCCTCGTGCACATCAAAATTTTCTGGGGGAAGATCCTGCTTTTTTTCTACTAGGCTAATTTTAAGGTCCTTTATGACAAATGCAGTCAAGAAGGGATTTTAGCAGTGGTTCCTCAGTTCATTTTCTCTCTTTTTCCACCATCTGCCTATTCCTTCTTTAGCTTTTTTTCTGTCCATGAACATGGGTGCAGGTATCAGCCTGCGGAACGTTACAGTGTAGACCCCTGTTGCTATGCTACAGAAGATCTTTATCTGGGCAGCTTCAGCAGCTTTCCAGCCCCTCTTTCTGCCTCCAAAGGGAGGGGACTTCATTAGCAACCCCTTTTCCTGTTACTGGATTAAAAAATTCAAGTTGCTGCATTTTTGTTGCAAAGAAAGAGTAGCTTTGCATCATATGGAGAAAAAGTCCTTTCCTCCCTCCCTCTCCCCCAGGTCTGGTGCTTGCTCAGAGCACATTGGAAGCAGGACAGAGGTTGATGGCTAAGTTACAACACCTTGGACGTGTTGTGTTTCAATGTATGCTGCAGGGAACACTCCTGCACTGGCAGGTGGGTGGAAGGGATAATCTAATCAGTGGCTTCCATCTCTCTAATTATCCCTCACATTATGCAGACTTATTGTGAGTTTTTCAGGCAGGAAAGGGAATTGAATTACCTTGTAGTGGAACCGCGTGAAAATACACTTAGAAAACGTGTACCCGCTTACTCAAAAGCCTTTCAGAGCTCTTTGCTGAAAGGATTTCAAAGCCTTCTTAGGAACAAGGCTGAAATGTTTTCTAAGACACCTTGGCCTTTCATAGTTTGTTGAAATTAAAAATGGTTTGGAAATCTGCATGCCTCCAAGTGCTTGGGGTGTATCCAGACTTCAAAGTCAGGGAGCTGAACCTGAACCTGAGATGTGAAGCTTCTTTGAAGTGCTCAAAATCTGATTAAGGAGCTAAGTTTCACAACCAGTGTACAAAGCTCCTGGAAACAGGCTTGCTGCAACTGCAGCCCTCATCAGCTCATGCCAAACTCCATATGCTTATATGCCACCATCACACTTCCATAGACAATAAAAAATGAGAAAAATCTAAAGCTGATCTCTGAAGCAGCAATTGAATTGTACAATTTTCAATACAGTAAATTTTCTATTGGGAAGAAATGTGTATGTTCTGATTTCAGAGCTTTCTTGAACAAAAGCACCCCATAGCTCATTTTTTAATGAAGTAATTTAGTTTCTCCTGCCTGCAAAATTCATTGTCAGCTTTGAGTAAATGATAAATAATAGATTATAAAACTAAGATCTCTTCTGTGAGAAAAGAAGCAAAAGTATTAACCTTCTTTATCAGTAGGGTACAATGTATCATATTTCAAAGGCTGTTTAAGGTCCTTTAAGGAATCCAAGGAAAGGGAAATTCTGCCATGAATGCAAAAGCTTCCAGCCCCTGAAGCCTTGCAGAGATAACTGAGCTGTTTATTACTGATCTTTCCCAGAGCAGCCTTGGAGCCAAACAAATGCTGCTCCATCCCTGATGAAGACAGGAAGGAACTCTCTTACACTGCAGAAATAGGGATGCTACGTTGTGCTGCAGATCAGCCACTACTCCTTAGCTGACTCACTTTGGCAATGAACCATTCTTTGATTGTTGCTCCTTGCTCACGTATTCATAGAATAGTAGAATCATAGAATGGTTTGGGTTGGAAGGCACCTTTTAAGGCCATCTAGTCCAACCCCCCCTGCAGGGAACAGGGACATCTGCAACTAGAGAAGGTTGCTCAGGGCCCCAGCCAACCTCACCTGGAATGTTTCCAGGGATGAGGCATCAACCACCTCTCTGGGCAACTGGGGTCAGGGTCTCACAACCTTCAGCATAAAAAATTTCTCCCTTCTATCTAGCATGAATCTCCCCTCTTTTACTGTAAAACTATCATCCCTTGACCTGTTGCAACAACAGTCTCTGATAGAAAGATTGTCCCCATCCTTTTTATAAGCCCCAATTAACTACTGGAAAACTGCTCTCCCTGGAGCCTTCTCTTTTCCGGGCTGAACAAGCTCAGCTCTCTCAGCCTGGCCTCACAGCAGAGAGGTTCCAGCCCTCCCAGCATTGCTGTGGCCTCCTCTGGCCCTGCTCCAACAGGTCCATGTCTCTCCTGTGCTGAGGACTCCAGAGCTGGACCCAGCACTGCAGGGAGGTCTCACCAGAGCAGAGCAGGGTAGAGCAGAGCAGAGCAGGGCAGAGCAGAGCAGAGCAGAGGGGCAGAATCCCCTCCCTTGACCTGCTGCCCACACTGCTCTGGATGCAGCCCAGGATGCCATTGGCTTCTGGGTTGTAAGCATGTTATCAGGTCATGTCAAGCTTTTCATCCAAAAAAAGTATTAATTCTTTCTTTGCAGTATAAAACATTAGTTTTAAATGTCTCTGAAGGTGTCTTAGGCTGGTATGTTTTCTTGGATAGGAACATACTTGAAGCTAGCTGACTAAGCATCTGCTGCTCAGTGGTGACTGCAAAGTCTTTGTGACTAGTGGTTACCTCTTTGGCATCTTGGTGGTCCCAACAGCAGGGCTGATCAAATGCTGCAAAGAAAGGGTGCGGTGTATTTCAGTGTTCAATGGCAGCCCTTGATACCACTTGTTTCCTGCCACCCTAAAATTATGCTTTGCATTGCACGATTATGTGGGCAATGAAATTTCTTAACAGAAACACTCGTATTTAGATAGGCAAGAGTGGTAGTTGTGGGTAGACAGCAGTGTTTAGTGTTTGGTTTTTGTTACTGTCTCTGTCATTTGGTGAGGCCACAAGATACAATACAATGAACTTTGCCTTTGAGTAGGTTATAGCATGTATGATGATTTAGTAATTTCTGGAACTGTTATCAGTTGTGCCACCCTTTTTCTCATGGGATCCAACAAATGATGAATAACAAATAGCAAATAATTCTTCTGTGAGTGTCCCAGAAGTTTAAACTGGAGGCAAGTCAGAAAAAGGGTAGCTTTCTCTACCTCCCACCTGAAGTACTGTTTTTACTTACCCAGGGCAATCTACTCATAACTGGTTCACTTTTTGGTAGGTTTTTTTTTTTTTTTCCTCAGGTAATCCCTGCGGTAATTTGAGTCCTTCCCTCTTTGATAGACCTGGATTTGACTATAAAGTTCCCTGAGCAGATTTGTGAATAATGAATTTGTTGTTGGAAAGAGTAATTTCACAGAGAAAATTTGCAGTGAATAGTGAATTCAGGGGATAAAAAACTGCAACCATCTCTCCTAACTATATTTAGTTCCTCTGCATCAAACCAGCATTTGAATTAGGGAATATCGGGGCTGGAAATTACTTTCCATGGAACTGGATCATTTTAGGAGCAGGACTGAACTGAGACCACCTAGGCTGTTATTGAAGATGTTTGTCTACCCTGGTCTTAAAAAGAATTTCCCTAAACAACCTGTTCCAGGGGTTCTACTATCATCAGAGTTGTATTTTTCTTAAACTGAATTCAAACTAATCTTAATCTGAAATCAAACTAATAATTTATTGTCCTCTTTCCTCACATGTAAAGAATTTTTCTTCTCTCTCCTTTTTGCAGTAATCTTTTTTAGATGGGCAGTCGCCTCTTATGAACTTATCTAAATCAGTTTCTTCATCCTTTTCTACTTTCTGAACTTCTTCTCTGACTCTCCTGGGAAAATTCACACATTTATCTGGATCTTTCTCAAAGTGCATTGCTTGCTTTGCATTTTAATCCATTCTTGCAAAATGCTCTCAGGTCCTTTTTGCCCCAGCATTATCCACAGTTTTTTAAGCCCACTCTCTACTCCTCATTAATGAAAATACAGGCTGGTTCCAGGATCTCCCTTGACATCTTCTTGCTGACATGTACTATTGATAACTCTTTCATACAGTTGTTCAGTGTCAGCCTCTAGTCATTCTTTGTGGATGAGAAAGCAATTGAAAAGTAGTTAAGATTCTGCCCTCAAAATCTTACATGAAGCTGTGCACTTTGTTGTATTTTTAGCAATGTCCATTGTGTTACATACCTTGTGGGGGGGGTTGAATTATTTTTCTCTTTCTTTGTTTTATATACTGCTGTACGTCTTGACATTACTGGAGCAAGAGGCACTAAAGAAATGAATAGGAATTTGATTTAAAAGAAGAAAAAAAAAATTGCTTCTTTACAGAGCCGTGCTGTCTTCTGGGACTTAGGACTGCTGGAGTTCATGGAGGTAGATGGTTTCCCTGAGGTCAGAAAGGGGTGAGACAAACTCACATCCAAGATGCCCACAAGGGGATACTGAGATGTCTAGGCAGGAACATACCTTCTGTCATCCCTAATGCAACAGCCCAAGTGCTGGTGGTGTTTGAGGAAAGGGACTATGAAAAGTGGCCAGTTTTGTGTTTTGTTCCCTGAACAACATCTCCCACAGCCACTGGGAGGTGTACTGGGCTAGGCAGGCAGTTGCTGTGACCCAGAATGACTTTTCTTATGTACTCATAAGCAGCTTCCATTTATCAATAGGACTGATAGAGGGAGATCTCAGTGGACACCTGGGCCACCCCTGTCATCATATGTCAATATTATGGGTGACCAAGGACAGAGTTGGCCTTAGATTGGCTCTCAGATGCCAGCTGAGCAACCACAAAAATCTAACCTTGTATCTTGTGATGGGACAGAAGTGAACTGGGATCCACAATGAAATTAAGTGTGACATCTCCCCATAGCTTTTATAGAGAAAATTCCCCAGGAGTGAATAATGGCTTAGCCTCTCCACCTGGGGCAATACTTGGAAGTTCTGGGATGTCCTTCACCATCATTACCAAGGAGTGACCCCCATGACGAGGCTGTATGATGTACCACAGTTTTTCTGCAAATGAGGGCTGGAAAGGGGAGATTTTGGACAGGCATATTGAGTGGGATTTGTCCAGTCAGCAGTGCTGACCTCCTCCCTTCTTGCATAAAGAAGGAAAAATGACTGTGACAACGTGAAAGCCTGTTCCTGAGCCAGGACCTTGGCTGGGATTATGGACGAAGCATCATTTTTCACCGGTCTTCCAAGTGCTTCTAGAGGTTACAGTGTTGTGTTAAGATGCAATCGCTTGCCTTCATATTTTCTCTCCGAGGCTCAGGAGGAGGGCATTTCTCTGAGTTGCTGGAATCATTCTGGACCAGACCCAAAACAAATGAGACTGAACTTAAGCCATCAGTGGGGAGCCTGGTGAGATCGCAGCCATGGTCTCTGAAAGCAAATGCTTGGGGGCAGCTTCTGTGGGTAAACTCTGGGCTACTTTGTCTTCCCCTGCTTGCTTTTTATATGTATATCTACAGCTGAGAAACTAGCTCTGTTTCAGCTTGTTTAAAGAAAAATAAAGGTAATCCATCCAGGCCTATGTTTTAAAACAGAAAACAAAATATCTGGTTAGTGGCATTGTCAGGAAAGTTTTCTAGAAGCCCATTTACGTTCAAGATAGGGTTAAAATCTCCATCTTGGCTATTCAACCAATCCATCCAGGATGTCCCTGGTCCTTTATTCAAAACTGAGGGAAGCTTGGGGATTTTTTAATAAGATCCTGGGGTTTTCCTTTCTTTATTCCAGGCTGAATGGGATGGAGACAGCTATGGAAAGATAAATCTCCTGGTAGATCCACCATTTTTTGCAAACTGCAGGAGTGGGTGCAAGGAAAGGGAGATTCTGAGGTGCCAGTGTAGCAGGTAGAAGAGTTTCACTCTGTATTTGAATGAGGTAAATTTGATTGTCGGGTACTTTGTGCATTTAGGGAGTGAAGAATGTTCTCAGCAGTGAACTGGAGTCAAAATGTACTCAGTACAAGGTGGCACAGATGCACTGCACATCCATCACCATGATTCTGCAGACTCACCATCCTCCCTAGGTGAACCTCCGGGCAACAACCTTTCCATCCACCAGTAAGGCTGAATAAAGTTGTCAAATATCCTCTCCTCTTCTAATGTCAACACGCCTATATTTGAACCTTTTCTCTGAATATTTAGTGCATTTACTAATACATTTATGAGGAGTCATTTGGAGGTTTCCTGGCAGAGGGGCCTCAGCTCACAAGGGCAATAACAACGTCTTTGGTTCAGTGTTAGGCAAACACACCCAGTGTGGTTGCAGACTTCGGCTTCGGTAGAGGCTTTCAAAGGTTTGTAAATATTTACACACACACCCGAATGAGAAGGAGCG
>WTSP01016685.1:16233-48410 GCA_025331215.1 Actenoides lindsayi | reverse complement strand
TTTCTTTCTTTCTTTCTTTCCTTCTTTCCTTCTTTCCTTCTTTCCTTCCTTCTTTCCTTCCTTCTTTCTTTCTTCCTTTCCTCCTTTCTTCCTTTCCTTCTTTTCCCTCTTCCTTTCCCTTTCTTTCCCTTCCCTTTTGTTTCTTGTACTCTCTCTTGCTCTTTTCATCTTTTTCTTGCTTTCTTTCCCACTTTCTTTCCTACTTTCTCTCTCTCTCTCCATCAATGGGCTATATAAAGTAGTTACACTTTTTTAATAGTATACCTTTTCACTCAAAGAGAATCTATTTAATTAGGCAATTGTGACCTGGTTCTCGGCTGGTGTGAATCAGCAGCAATGATTTATACCAGCTGAGCATATGAATCCTGGTGTTTGGTAGCAGGTTTTAGAGGGCCTGCCTTGTAAAGTGCATTGGACTGTGTATTATATTAGCTACGAGAACATTTTGTAAAAATGCAGTTGTATTTTACACCGTCTTTCTTTCATCTCTTTTATATTGCCATGTTGTTTGCATGCTTAAACAAGAAGAAGGATGGACTTGTCATTGCAGAACGGACCAAGAGCTGGGTGATAATAGTCTAAGCTCCCTCTTACATCATGGGCAAGTTACTTGAAGTGGAAGTGCTGAATATCCCATATGAGGTATTGACAGCTTGCAAGCCCCGCTGGAGCCCACAGTGCTTTACAGGGATGTAAGTGGCCTCCAGAGGCATCTGGAGCTGTGATGAATGCAGCCCACAGGTTGGATACCCAGGAGGGAAGGAGATGGAAATAGGTGTCCATGCAGCACAGTGATGGGTGGAAAGGACAGTACAGTATGAGGGCTAATAGGAAGCGGCACTTAGAGATTTTTTGATATGTATTTCATTTTCTCAGAAAGACAGACAGATCTGTTCCAGGGATGAACGAATTCAAGGAGTGACACTCACTATGTGGACCTCTGGTTAGAGGTATCTGAGAACCTAGTGAACATCTCCTGCTCCACTCAAGGAGTTATCTAGACCTGGCATAGGGAAAGGAACAAACACTTGGGAGTGGCAATATACTAAATCTCCTAGCAAACCTGGACAGAATTTGTCTATCAGAGCTGAGAGCTGTAGAAGCAACAAGTTCTAGTAAGATGGAGTGACTGCACTTTGGAGCCTGATTTGCTAAGGATTTAAGCCTTCTGCTACATTCTTCTTCTGCCTTCATGAATGTCTGTATGTCCATCATCCATCTTTTCACATGCCTTCTGCTCTCAGTGGCCAGCTCCAGCAAATTTGGGGTGAGTGGGATTTAAGTTTCAAGAGCATCAAAGACAAATGATATCCCATCTGCCTAGATATGATAGCTCTGTTGTTAAATTAGTTCATCCTGGACTCCTTCTATAAGCAGTGATTAGAAATTGGCACCAGGGACATGTTTCATCTTTGTGTAAAACAGCCCAGAACTTCTGTGATTAAGGTAGCAATACTGCCAGGGTAGTTCAGTATTGGTCGACTAAATGTTCAATCACTGGGATACTTGGAACTAAAACCAAGTAACTGTACTCCTTGTAGAGTTAGGTAAATTAATTTAGTGATAATAATCCCAAAGTCTTGAAGCTGATTTCCTGTCTCTATTCTGGCTAAATTGCCTTTGAAACATGTTAAATCTGTGGGCATAATAAGTCAAAGAAAAACATTTCTCTATGAAATACCAATTAATTTTCCTGCCCTCCTTTGTGTTCAGTTATAGCTGGGATTTCATAAGAGTGTGCTTGAGGGTGGAAAACCATATTATCCTTTAAATATGGTGTCCCAGCTACAGCTGAACTTTCTGTTTGGACTTTGACCAAGCTGCTGGGCTTAAATCCCAGCTCTGGAGCTACCAGATGGACCGCATTATTCTCACTTGCAGAAACCACATCAGACTAAGTGTTTCGACCAGAACAGATCTGCTACTCATGGAAGGTGCGAGGTACTAATGGAATATTGAGTTCCTGCCATGGGTGCCATGGTTTATCTGGTACTCAACCTGTACTTGTTTGTTGGGGTTTTTTTAAATACACTGGATCAGAGGAATGGGGAAAGGTCTAGTGGAGACACAGACCTGTTAGCAGATGGGACAATCGACAGATGGACATGCCTAAATGAGGACCACTGGCATTTCAGCATCACAACAGCCTGAAGTACTTCACAGGGGAATGTCTCAGCCCAGCCAACAGGCACTGCCAAAGAGAGAAACGTGTTGGAAATCACACTTCTTTCTTGGACTCAGGCGCCTGGGTACAGCCCTGAGATACCTGCATCTTTGGCTGCATTTGATTAGTAAATAAACCAGGCTGGAGCCTATTTGCTGGCTGCCCATGGGCAAGCGACACAGCAGAACTTGCAGCCAGATGATTTTTTATTGCCCAAACACATGACTTCGCCCCTACTGACTTTTGTCAAGGATCCTTGCCCTTTGCTAGGATGACCATGAATGGATGTTGTCTGAGCTCACTAGCTAGTGTGGGCACAATGGTGAGTAAGCTAAGATTTAAGCAGTCTAGATGACCATGGAATATAGCTGTATCCATTGTTCTGGCTCTAGCTGGCTCTTTAATACACACATAGCCTTGAAGGCTTAAAGAGTTTCATAACCTTTTGGTTTCCATTTCCTGAAATCATACATCCTTCCCTTGATCTTCTGTCACCTTTTCATATTCTAGAAGAGAGTCCTGCAGTTCACTTCACTTTTGGCTGAAGAACTAACTCCCTTGATTTTTTGTGAACCCAGCTTCATCTGGTGTTCCTTAGTCGTCCTTCTATAAAAGAAGGTTCTTACACTGAAAGAGGTCTCTCATTATCCCTCTTGGATGTCCTTCCAGGACACTTTCTCATTTTCACATACCTATCACCTTCACAATCCTCAGTGATGCACAACAGAGGCATAAGAAGGATATACAGCTAGACCTTTAGTCAGTAGTCAAGCAACACACAGGTTGTACACTTCTCTTTTTATCCCTCCTCAAAAATGAGACTTTTTGCAGCTTTTTGACTGCAAGGAGCAGGAGTCACTGTGATATCCATCCAGATTTCCTTCACTGGGGATAACCAAGGTATGGCTAGGTCACATTTGACTATTTTTCTCATCCTAGTGCCTCCCAGGAGATTTCATAACAAAAGGAGAGAGCTCAGATAGTGCTTCCAGGCCACAACTTTGTGAAGGAACAGAAGAAAGAGAAACAGCTTTTTTCAGGTAAAAACCACCAACTTCCTAACCACAAGATATGGACCACATCATCCATCCTCAGTGTTGATGCCATGTCAGGTTTTGTTTTAGTTATTTACCTTCTTGCTTAATAAATTGGAGGCTGAGGCAGCAGGCTGAGGGAGGAGACTGAGAAAAAAGTGGTGGGTCCTTAATGTTTCTCCTGAGCTCCTGCTTTTTCTCCACAGCCCTTTGCAGACAGACAGAGAGAATAAGAGTCCTAGGAAGTCCTGACCTGCCATGGCAGCCTGGGAACAATTATCAATACTTTGTCTGCATGTAGGTGAGATATAGTTGGAAAAGCTGTTGAGCCAAAGGTTCTTCTGGAGTAAAACAAACATGTAACATCCTGAGGGGTACTAGTGGAGGTCACAAAACCCTATTCCCTCCATATGTCCCAATGGACAGGAGACGAGGACAGTGAACCTGGAAGGACTGGCAGCAAATTGCTCTTTTCCCCACATCTTAGAGTTGACAGGAAACCTCTGTTCCTCTGTTATACTTGTTCCCTCTTTATGAAATCCCTTCACATGCTGCTCAGAGAGAGGAGCACACAATGAGGATCAGAGATTGATCCCAAACTGCTTCAGAAGTGGTTAGCTTCCCTGTCTCCTTAGCTCAGCTAACTTTGGGCACTGGCAGTTCAAGAACAAGCTCCTGAGAGGTTCAATGCATGGTGATGGTGTCCACCTGGGCCACAGAGATCTGTGTCTCAGCAGGAGGTTTTAGTATCATCCCTGAGACCCTGGAGACATGTTCAGGTATTACAAGGTGACGTCTGCAGGGGAAGTAGAGGCCTTCCTGGCCTTCCTGTCTCAAGAATCTAGTCAGGCGGCTGTTGAATCCATCCACAAGATCTTCCTGGCACCATGAAACCTCACCTATATCCAGTACACTCCATTCTGGGTGCACAGATGGGAGGGTGAGAAGTTGAGCTCCACAATCATCTGAGGAAATGAAAACCCATTTGGCTTTTCTGGCTTCATGTCAAAATGGAAAACAAGGATGGAATCCTTGTACTATGTCTTTTTTCCCTCCCTGTCAAGCAGATGTTGCAACCTTTTGTAGACTGGGCTGGCAAAACATGTCATCTTTTCCAAGATCTGGCCAAGCTCCCCACCAGAAGAAGGAAGATAAAGACATACAGATCTCCTGTTGGCCCAGCTCACAGTCTGCAGCCTAACTGACCTGCACAGAGGGTGCAAAAGAGTGTGTATGGGAGCAGTGACACCCACTTCATCATCATTTTGCATCTGTGGGAAAGGGTCTGCAAAGAGAATCAGGAGTTTTCATTGGCTCAAGACATAGAGTGCTACTTGCACAGCCTGTGTGGGGTTTTTTAAAGCATATGTAGTCAATTGTGACCTGCTTGTAGAAATGACTGGGAAGTCTAGATCCTTTGCTCACACGAAAAAGCAGCTAATAAGTTTAAGGGTAGGCTGGAAGGCTAAAGTGTGGGGAATTATGGAGAAAAGAAAGTGGAACAATCAAGGAAAACAAGGGAATGAAGTCACTGATCACTTCTCAAGGCTGTGTTTTAAAATGTTACCTGATTGGTTTTCAAGCCAGAAGGGTTTCAAGTCCAGTGGATTTCCAGTAATGATGGTAAAATAAGGAGGACCATTGAAAGGAATTTGTAAACTTTGTATTTCTTTCCCATTTTTTTTTTTTAACTTTCATGAAAAGGACTTTTGTCCTTCCTGGCTTGAAATAAAACTTGGGAGTTAAAACCAGTCTATGTTCACCAAGAGAATAGACTTCTTCGAGCAAGATTTCTCATACTTGGATTTGTAACATTAGAGATTGTTGGGGTTTGGAGACTGTTTGGTGGGGGTTTTGGTGGGGTTTTTTTGTTTTGTTTTGGGGTTTGTTTGTTTGTTTTGTTGTTGTTTTTAGGAAGAAATGTTTCTCTGTGTCTATATTTTGCAAAATTCTGTGTTGCACTCACTCACCTCTGTGAAAACAGCCTTGTTGTAGGCAAAGTCCCCAGAGCCACAGGTTTCCAGGCCTGGGAAGGGATTGAGACAGTTGCAAAGAAAATATAATGTCTCCACCTTTATCGTTTGAAGATAACATTGCAAAGTGCATGACTGTCTTCCAGCTATCTGTGCTCCATCATCAGGACCAGTGCAACCAAAGCCCAAAGTCTCTTCTTCATCGACATCTACTGTCAGATCAACCTATGAGATGTGTAGTAGTGAGTTTCTGAGCCCCTATTAAAGTGTATCATTATATCAGATCATGGGTAATTTGCTGCAGCCTTTATATCACACCACAAAGTGGAGACAACTAGAAAACATCTTGGATCATAGAGTAGATGTGACACTTAGGGACATGGTATAGTGGTAGAGTTGGCAATGCTAGGTTAGTAGTTGGACTTGATGATCTTGACTTGACCATCTTGGACTTGACGACTGACACTAGCCCTGCAGAGAAGGACTTGGGGGTACTGGTGGCTGAAAAGCTGGACATGAGACAGCAACATCCTCTCGCAGCTCGGAAGCCAATCACACCCTGGGCTGCATCCAGAGCAGTGTGGGCAGCAGGTTGAGAGAGAGGATTCTGCCCCTGTGCTCTGCTCTGCTGACACCCCCTCCTGCAGTGCTGGGTCCAGCTCTGAAGTCCTCAGCACAGGAGAGACATGATCTTGTTGGAGCAGGTCCAGAGGAAGCCACAAAAATGATGTGAGGGCTGGAACCCCTCTGCTGTGAGGCCAGGCTGAGAGAGTTGAGGTTGCTCGGCCTGAAAAAGGCTCCATGGACACCTTCCTGCTTCCTTTTAGTTCTTAAAGGAGGCTTATCAGAAAGATGGAGACAATCTTTTTAGCAGCATCTTTTGTGATAGGACAAGGGTTGATGGTTTTAAACTAAAAATGGAGAGATTTAGATTAAATATAAAGAAGACATTTTTTACACTGAGGGTGATGAGACCCTGGCCCAGGTTGCCCAGAGAGGTGGTTGATGCCCCATCCCTGGAAACATTCCAGTGAAGGTTGGACAGGGATCTGAGCAACCTGCTCTAGTTGCAGATGTCCCTGCTCCCTACAGGTTGGACTAGGTGACCTTTAAAGGTCCCTTCTGACCCAAAACATTCTATGATTCTATCTTAAGGGTCTTTCTCAACCCAAACAATTCTATGATTCTAAATAGGGAGTATCCAATCACTACTAGCGCTGCAACAAACACTGGAACTGTGTCTTGCTCTAAACCATTTGTTAACTATTTCATAGTCACAACTGAGGTTTCTACAAAGGTTTCTTTTCAAGAGCAAGTAATACAAATTCATCATGTTAGCAAGTATCAGAGAAGGAATCATGCACCAGGGTCTCAGGGGCATTCAGGAATCCAAAACATGCAGAAGAAAGTCAAGGACAGGATTGCTGGAATAGAGAAAATTGTATAACTCTAACCTGGAAGCTTGATCCAAAATTAGTCCTGAAGACTCACCTGCAAACCAAGCTGAGCACCACCAGGTTGTGCAGACCACAAAACAGAGGGAGTCATCTCTTATGTGCTCAGTGTCGAACACCTTGCAAGGGATTTGGTGAATCCAGCTGAATTTCCATGTGTCTTCTCATGAAATATCTATTGAAGTCATTATGATAGAGTAGGCTTCTCCAGATGTGACAGTAAATGTCTGCAGGCACACTTCTTACCAGTCTGGAGGGTTAGGAAGACATTTTATGATCTAGGTGGACGAGGCTGTTTAATGTCTGAGAAAAAAAAATAATTAATGACAAAGCTGCTTTACAAGCCTTTTTCTGAGTGATTGCTATCCAGGCTAATGTGGATTTGCTCATAAAACAGCTGCAACATTTGGGATCTATTAGCCAACTTTTGCATAACATATGCAGGAAGATGCTGAGAAGATATAACTGGTATGTTATGATGTTGTACAAAACTATTGAGTTACATGGTACAAAATTTGAGGTAACAAGTTAACCCTTGTCACTGGTGTGGACATGGTTCACATGAAAGGCACAGATTTTTGGTGTGAGATTTTATTATGATATTTCAACTATATTTCCCTTTCTGCAAGATAAGGTTTTTGCTTTTGTATCAGCTTGAATATCATTCAGATATAACAGTAATGAGAGACAGATACCTCTGAGAAAGTGGGCCCACAATTTTAATGGCAGGAGACTAGTCACTGTTTTCTCATTGTCTATGAAATGTTGAGTCTGCTATACCTGTGTGAAATTGCACTTCTTAATAATAGCCTTGTTTAGTAATGGTGTTGCCTGTGTGAATGACCTATGGAAAGGGCAACCAGAAAACGTGATGGGCTTCTCTTCTGGAATGTCCTTGCACTTGAAGGCAGGCAGTGCTGCTGCTGTTGTGTCCAAGGAAGGACACCTGTGAAACCATATAATTTCAGGGTGTATTATAAAATACAATCTGAAGTCCTTATCAGTCACAGAATCACACAATTGTAGGGGTTGGAAAGAGCCTCTGGAGATCATCTCATACAACCATTCTGCTAAAGCAGGGTCACCTAAAGCAGGTTGCTCAGGTTGTTTTGAATATGTCCAGAGAAGGAGACTCCCCAACCTCTCTGGGCAGCCTGTTCCAGGGCTCCATCACCCTCACAGGAAAGAAGTTTTTCCACATGTTCAGAGCAAACTTTCTGTGTTCCTGTTTGTGCCCATTGCCCCTTGTCCTGTTGCTGGTTACTGCTGAAGAGAGTCTGACCCCATCCTCTTGTCACCTGCCCTTACAATATTGATCAGCATTGACCAGGTCTCCTCTCAGACTTTTCTTCTCCAGGCTAAACAGCCCCAGTGTCTCAGCTTTCCCTTGGCACAGAGATCCTCCAGTCCCCTCAGCGTCTTTGTATCCTCTGTTGGACTTTCTCCTGTAGTTCTTTGTCTCTCTTAACTGAGGAGCCCAAAACTGGACACAACATACCAGATGTGGCCTCAGTAGGGCAGAGTAGAGGGGGAGGAGAACCTCCCTCAACCTGCTGGGCACACTCTTAACACACCCCAGGATACAATTGGCCTTCTTGGTCACAAGGGCACATTGCTGGCTCATGGTGAACTTGTTGTCCACAGTTCCTATAAGAAGGTACTTGCTGCTTCTAAGCCATAGAGGAGCTGGTTTAAAGACCCCTGAAATAATTCCTGAGACCTCTAAGGTTATCTTCACTACTACTAAGAATGGTCCATGGTGTGAGCTCAGGTCTGCAAGCACCAGTTGTCTGTGCTGCTTTGCCATTAGCTCACTCCCAAACCCTGATCTCACGCAAAGGAGAGCTAAGGTGTTTGGATACAAGCCATGCTGTGACACTTAGCCTCAGGGCCAATGAATTGGCCCTGGACGGCTTTATGTAGTAGAGTAAGTGTTGCTGATGAGACTGCACTGCTTTTGGCTCCCTCTACCTTGCTCAGTCCTTCAATACTGTCCCAGCAAGCTTTGCACCTTCAAACACCCCCACAAGTCTTCATGCCACATCTCAGAGCTTGTAACACCTACCCTCAGTTTCTCACTATAAAAACATTACCCTGGCAGGCTGCAACACAGCCCATTTAATATTTCAGACACTTTGAACTGAAACCCCCTATCCCTTCTCCAATAATTATTATGAACTACGGCCATGGGCCATCACACAGGACCCAGAGGAGCCTGAAGTCCAAATGTATGTGCTATGCACCAGGTAGTCTGCTGGCAAACCTGAGCTGTGTATAGTGATACAAACCAGGCTGCACAACTGGACTTCAAGGCTAGATGGGAGCACAATCTTCCTTGCTTTAACACTACAGAGGAAATTGTTGTGGTTTTAGGGGAACCATGCCCTTAGAAGGCAAGAAAGACTTCTGACAGTGCAGACATTGAAAATAGTTTGTGAGATGTCTGTTCATCTGACTTACTTCCCAGCTAACTTTCATGTGATGAAAATTGTGGCACGGAGAAATCTTCCTTTTGTAAGACATATAACAACACTCAAAAGCCAGCAAGTCTCTATAAATACCCCTGGTTAAGTCCTCAGCACAAGAGAGTTCTTTAATAGGATTATCAAAAGCAAGGTAAGCCATGGCAGCCAAATGTGAGGTCATTCACATCAATTCATCTTACCATGCAGAAGTGCCCAACTTCTGCTTGCCATGCATGGAGAATACGTACTGGGATAGTTACTACACCTCAGCCAACTTGTGGTAATGCCATATAGGCTGCCATAACCGGGTTGTGTGTTTGAGCCCCAACATTCAGCTCTTTGTAGATGATGGGCTTTGTCTCTATAAAGTCGTGGCAGATATGAACTTCTCTTTGAGAAAGAAAACCCAGCTCGTCTTGAATCCAAAATGCATGGGTTTGGAATTCCAGGTGTATCTTGACATTGCTGCAGATACTGCAGCAAACCTCTAGGTCCTCATCTAGCATGATCATGGATATGTTGTTCTATATACAAAAGGACCTTGTGCCAAAATACTTGTGGTCTAAACCTCTTCAATAGTGTGGATGTGGTCTACAGGACTTGGCTGTTGTGGAAGAGCTAGGTAGGTAGGTAGGTGCCTCAAACAAAGACTTAGTATAAAATCAAGGACACACTTTAGGCTCTGTTTGCTGAATGAGCAAATGACTGAAAGGTTGCTACCAGAAAAGCCTTCCTGGCTTTGACTTGAGGAATTTGCATCTTTTGACACAATGGCCTTGCTTTTGGCCTGGGAGAACCAGCATTGGTGTGAAGGCCAACAACTCATCTCCCAGACAGTTGATTTCATAAGCCTTTTCCTTCATTCCTAAGAGTACAAGGAGACTGCTCTCCTACTTCTGTAGGTGTTTCGAGAAGATCCTCAAACCTTGCACTTGGCCCACCTCAAAGGAGATATCTGTCCCTGTATTTTATCTTCAGGCATCATTGCATGAAGTTGTTCTGGCTATCCCAGGGCAGGTAGGGCAAACAAGACAGGCTTCCCACCTGAGACACCAGTTCATCTGCATGGGTGGAAGTGGCATGTGTCAGTCAAACAGTACAAAAGGCTTTATACATCTTCAGAGATAACATGGAAAAGAAACGGTCTCTCTTGCAGTGAGCATGGAGGAAGAAGCAGATTCTTTAGTAACCACCTCTCTGCTGACCAGAGAATGACAAGGGACAACTGTGGCTCTTATAAGATGGACATTTGCCAAGTTGGATGGTGCTTTGAAAACAAACCCAAACCATTCTATGATTCATTTTGTGATTCTATGGCATATGTCTACTTACTGAGTCCTGTCAGTGAGGAAATGGAAGGTTTTCATTGCTATCAAACCAGTCTGGGTTTGAACTAGCATCCAAAACATATCCCAGCAAGCTTACAGGCCCCTGAATATCTCCCTTCTTTACAGTACTCAGCTCTCAGAGGCCATGAGTGTTACTACTATAATAGACACTGATGTTAGCTCTTCACTGCCAGGTATGTTGCACTTCAGAAGTACCACACATATTCCAAGCCTTTAAGAAATTCCCCAAATCCTGCCGATTCAAAACAGATCCCACAGCTGTTTCCTCTGCAAAAATCCAGCTGCATCTTCTATTGTGCTTTTACAGTGGGTATCAGAAGATTTTCCTCCAGTTTAGCAGAACTGCAGCTTATACAATTTTGACCTCTGAAGCACGAAGACAAAGAAGAAAATAACAGGGCACAACATCTCCTTTAGCTATTATCCCACCAGGGCCAGAACAAGCTACTGGAAGGGAAATCCCTGCACAAATTAAGGAAACTCAGATCTTTCTTTCATTCTAAGAGGCATTCCCAACAGAGCCAGGGCTTATTTCCAAAGACATGGCTGCATTCCAGCATCAGAGAAATTTTATTATGCAAATATTGACCAATGTTGAAGGAAACAGCAATAAAAAAAATGTCAAAGGTGACAAAAGCTATTGCACTTGGGCTGTAACATCGGAAGCCAAATTTTGGGAGCATAGTTTCATTGATGAGATAGCTTTTGCAAGTAGAGGGTAGCAGTGGATGATCTGTGTTTCTTCTTTTTGTTTTGTTTTCTTCTTTTTTCATTTTAATTGGGGAAATTTTAGTCCTGGAAACTATGACAGAAACATTAGTGAATGCACAGAATCCTGTTATTGTCCAGGACTTAGCTGTGCAGTGATCCAAACAATGATCCAACACGTAGACCAAAACTAATAAAGACCTACCTGGCAGGAACATGAAGAGGAACATTATGCGTTATGGACCGACCTCAGGAATGTGAGCACTGGATGGAAGAATATTGGAAAAAGATGGGAACTCCAACTTCAGTGAAGCTGATGGAAAAGTCCAAAGGAGGCCCAGGAATGAAGGGGCAGGAACTCAGTAATGATATACAAGTTGTAAGGTTTGAGGCAAAAGTCAGGGGTCACACAGATGAGGGTTTAAGTTACACATTGTGAAGGGAGAGGCAAAAAATCTAAGTGTTTGCAGCTTACATGCAGAGGGGCTGGAGAAGACACGAGAATACAGCACAACTCCACAGGCTGTATAGGTGTGAGTCAGGGCAATATCTTGCCCTTAAAATGACTTCATCTGCCTCCACAGCAGAACTGAATTAAAACCTCACAAGCTGGGAAGAGACACCTTAAAAAGTCATCTCTAATGCAGAACCTTGTGCTTACAAATGTAATGGTAAAAGAGTGACTACATTATACCACATATACACAGATAGTGTCCTACCCAGCTTTTGTCAGAAGCAAATGTTGGAAAAAATATTTTTTAAAAAAACAAGTAATGATGACTCTTTCTTAGACAAAATTCTCCTAGCTTCTGACATGGGTAAGTCTAGGGTACAGTTTTATTGTATTCAGATGCAAATATACCAGATCCACACTTCATTCTCAAGAACTCCCACTGAAGTTGAAGGAGAATTTGGCCCTGAGATAAGGGTTATGTTAACTGATAATCTCTTTTCTGCTACTTACCTCCTTCTGTAGAAATGACAGCTCTAAACCATGATCACCTCAGCAGTATATAGGCATGTCCCAGTGGCTCTATAGGATATCCTCATTTATTCAAAACAGACCTCTTCCTTCAAACTCCTCTCATCATATATCTTATCAGCAGCATGGACAGTGTGAAAAATAGCATTTATACCCCAAGCCTGAGCTGGCATATGAATCAGAAGCTAAGGACAGATGTTGCTTCTAAATGCTGGCATCTAGACAAAAAATCATTGCCCATGTTCCCTCAATACCTCACCTTCAATACTGACCATGGTGGATAAACTGTCCTCTTGCATTGCCCGTCACCTTCTATTGACTATAAAGACAATGTAGTTGGTGCCACACCAAATACTAATTTGTCATGACAATTAACAAAATGGTCCAAAAGTTCACAGAGAGCACGAGCTTTCCATGACCCCTCTACTCCCTGTGCGTGCATAGGATCAAGTTCTTGTTCAGCTATGTGATGCCACCTTGATCTACATATGATATTGCTCTTCAGGTTTGACATCTGGGAGTGGTTTCATTGCAAAATGTTAATTGGGACCTTTGGGAATGTCACAGGTCTTTCAAAAACAGTCTGGTGTCATGGAGTCTGGCTAAGACTCCCAAAACGTGTATTGTGGTTTAACTCCAGTCAGCAAATAAGACCCACACAGACACTCACTCACTACCACTCCACTGGGGAGACAATCGGAAGAGTAAAAGGGAAAAAACTTGAGGGTTGAGATAAATACAGTTTAATAAAGAAAGCAAAAGCCATGACTTCAAACAAAGCAAAATAAGGAATTCATTCACCACTTCCCAAAGGCAGGCTGGTGTTTGGCCATCTCCTGGAGAGTTGGACTCTGTCATGTATAAGGGTGACTTCAGAAGAAAAAAAAGACAACAACTTTGAATGTCACAGAATCATAGAACAGTTTGGATTGGAAGGGTACTTTCAAGGTCATCTAGTCCAATGCCCCTGCGGGGAGCAGGGACATCTGCAACTAGAGCAGATTGCTCAGAGTTTGACGTGGAGTGCTTCCCGGGATGGGGCATTGACCACCTCTCTGGGCAATCTGGGCAAGTGTTTCAATGTTTCACAACTCTCACTGTAAAAAATTTCTTCCTTCTCTCTAGTCTGAATCTCCCCTCTTTTAGTTTCAAACCATAACCCCTTGTCCTATCACAACAGACCCTAGTAAAAAGTCTGTCCCCATCTTTCTGATAGTACCGAAAGGCTACAATAAGGTCTTCTGGAGCTTTCTCTTCTCCAGGCTGAACAACCCCAATTCTCAGCCTCTTCTCACAGCAAAGGGGTTCCAGCCCTCAGATCATTTTTATGATCCTCCTACATGACCCCCACCTCCTTCTTCTTCCCCTAGCTTTATATGCTGATCACGACGTCATATGGCCTGCAATATCCCAGCTGTGTCCCCTCCCCACTTCTTGTGCACCTCCAGCCTACTTGCTGTTAGGGTGGTGTGAGGAGCAGAAAAAGCCTTGACTCGGTGTAAAAACAACCCTGTATTATCAGCACTCTTTTCAGCACAAATCCCAAACACAGCCCCATATCATCTACTGTGAAGATAATTAACTTTACCACAACCAAAAACAGTGCAATGTGGCACCAAAATGTGGCATCCCTGCCCAAAAGCCCTATTAACATGCAGACCAGGAGTTTACCCTTGGAAAATCCTGGTTTAGGGCTCTGCTGCTGCTCAGTGTTCAATCTGATTGCTAAAGAAAGTTTTGCTCTGCCTGAGCTGGTGCTGGCCTCTGTCTCTGCACAAGTGAGATCTGTTGCTTGCAGCGCTGGTTACCTCATGGCTCAGGAAAATGGGGTGAAAAGGTCTAAGACTAGGTATTCACAAGGGCAGTAAAAGAAAATAGATGCTAGTCCTTCTTTTGCCATTTTCAATGCTTCTCAGTGCTGCTCTTTCAGAACTGGTGAGGGGAAGCAGTGTGCCAGCCCATCTCCTCATGACTCTCTCTCCCCTCTCCCATCCTGTTTATTTAGGTACAGGAGGCTAATCTGGCTCTGAGGAGGACTCTGTCTAACCCAATGTGTTGTCAGCAGAAACAAAGATGGGCGACATATTTTACTTTACATTTGATGTTTGGAAAAAAACCCAGTAGGTGACACCTTCTCCAAATGGTCTGCAATGAGAGGGGGGTCCAAATCTGCAAGTATACCCCCAGGAAGATGGGATTTAGAGGGTGAAAGTTAGAGGTATAGAGATTGCTTCTTCCTATGTACCAGGCACAAAGTGTTTCAGGGAGCTGTAGCAGTTAAGAAAAACACACATACAGGCACACACACAAAGATGCAGAGGAGTCTAGACCTGTTAAAGCCTTTTCCTTGTTGGCTCTGTCTGGCAGAGACTGAGTTTTAAAATACCAATGACTTTTCTTGTCACTCTCAGCTTTAATTTATTATTTTTTTAAATCAATAAATATCCCTCCACTCCTCCATCTGGAGGATTCCTCCTTCATCCCACCACTGCCAAGCTGATCAGAGCCACCTATGCAATGGCATTTGATCCAGAACATATTTCAATCTTGGCCCATTCTCAGCCTCATAAATTCCTGACATGATTCGGGAGGCGTTTCTGTTGGAAATAGCTCTCTGCTGCGCTGTCGTATTTATAGAGATTGCTGCTGCCTCTGATCTGAGGCCAAACATTAGGAATAATTGCAGCAGGAAGCAGGACAGAGCTCAACATATTGTTTGTCTGGATTGTTTTAATTTCAAGATCATGGAAGTACCTCCACTTTCTGATATTAGGAGCAAAAGAAAAAAAAAAAAAAGAAAGAAAAGTAAAAAAAGTACTGTTCAGGGATTTTCTATTTTAAATTTTTTTTATTATTATTGTTTTAGAGGCAAAGAGGGAATCTTTATGCCTGCTGCTGAGGACAGGGAGGTGAATTAGATGTTGGTGACTTACAGATTCAGGAATCCTGTCCCTGCAGATTAGACCAGAAGTCTCCACTTTTTTATTTTCTGTTTGTTGAAACAAAGCCCGGAAATGTGCATGACTCTGTGTACACATATGGGTGTCTATGTGTACACACAGAAATAGGAGGGATGGGGATGCAAAGCTGTAGGTGGGCCCCCAGAAACCTTGTCCATGTGCAGCTTCATCCCAATTGACACAGCCACACTTCTGCACTGGTCAGGGCTGAAGCTGCACATGGACAAGGTGTTAATGCTGGCAGTTTGGAAGGAGTCACACATCACACAGGCGATGGCCCATACTCAAGCTGTGAAGTCCTTGGCCCTGTGGCTTATAGCTGAGTAGGAAAGCTGCAGGACATGGATGCCAGGAGCCTTCAGACACATAGTGTCTGACCTGGAGTTGCTGTGTTTGGAAGTGAGATACGCATGCACATACTGGAAGCCTGAGCTGAAGTCTGTTGAATTTGACAGAAAAACATTTTTCACTTCAGTAAGCTTTGGATGACACCAAACATGCAGCTGAGAGGCAAGATGGGGAAAAGGACAGAGCAAATTCTCCCCAGTACAGGGATGCCAGACAGTCTATGAGGTAGAACCATGTGGCTCCTGGTGCTCTGAAACCCCACTATAAACATCTCCCATTACTGTCTGAACATTGACAAAATTACCAGGTTGTCTGGGACATCACCAAAACACAGAGTGAGCTGAGACTTCACTGCAGAGAGGCACTAGGTTTGTCTTCTCCTCCCACAGCCATGCTTTCTGAGTAGCATTACTCTGATACAACAGGTATCCTACCACCTTCAGAAGAGAGGTACCCACCATTTTGGTAAAACCCTTGGAGTCATTCTTAGGTACATGTTGAAATATGTTCCTGAGTGGACATCCTGAATTTTTGCTATTGCCACTTGAGAGAGAAACCTGACTGCAATTATGTTGCTGGGTAATAGATTTGGGAAAAGACGAGATCTCTTCTGCCAAATCCTGGTCTGTGTTGGTTCAAGACTACTCTTTTTGCTGGTTACAGAGAGCTCTCTTAATTGAGCATAGATGGGGTAAGACATACTCTAAGTTCTGAGTAGAAAACCGTCAATGCTTCCAGCAAGAGCTACAATCATATTAGTTTAACACAAGGGAATAATAAAGGGCTCAACTCAGAGAAAAAAATAGAAAGAGCCAACAGCTGGGAGCTGAGGCCAAAAAAATGTTGGTTACGAGCCTTGTAAATTGAAGGGGGAGGTTGACAGCCTGGGGCAATCTATCAAGGAATGGTTAAAGGGTTGGCCAGTCATTAGGGTGCCTTCAGGAAAAGAGACTTTAAACAAATCCAGGTCACTGGGCTTAATCCAGTTTTGAGGTGAAAAAGACTGTTCTGTGCTATACAGGACATCAAATTGGGGGTTTCTGCCACCCTTAACATCTCTGAGAAATGCCAGGAAGCACTCATGCACTTCTTAAGCTGACAGAGAAAATGGAAATTAAGCCATCTCACATTGCTTCTTGGATTGCCATTGATATCCTGTATTTGCATTTTACCCCCAGAAACCTGAAAAACAGTTCAGATACAGTTTTGATAAATATTGCAGCAGTGGAAATGAGATTAGGTACCAATTGTACCATGTGTCTGGCTTGATAGGAGCAGAAAGAAACTTTTCTGTCTGTCTGCTGACCTGAAGGTACCTTTGGTATCCTCTATGACATTTCACAGAATCACAGAATTACTGAGGCTGGAAAAGCCCTCTGAGATCATCAGGTCCAGCCTGTGGCCCAACACCAACACATCAGCTAGACCATGGCACTAAGTGCCACATCCAGCCTTTCTTTAAACACCTCCAGGAGTGGTGACTCCACCACCTTCCTGGGCAGTCCATTCCAATGTCTGATCAACCTCTCTGTCAGGAAGTGCTTTCTGATATCCAACTTAAACCTCCTCTGGCACAGCTTCAGGCCATGCCCTCTTGTCCTGTCACTAATTGCCTGGGAGAAGTGCCTAACCCCCACCTGACTACAACCTCCCTTCAGGTAGTTTTAACATACCCTTCAGGTAGTTTCTAACAGCAGCACCGAGCAATGCCATTGCCTCAGATGTTGAGTCTACTGCCTTAATAAAAATGGGAGCAACTGAAGGAAGATGAAAAATAAATGTTGGAACAAAATGAAGGCAGAATCAAAATAGATCTTGCAGTATTCAGGCTCTTTTCTTCTATTCTTTTCTGAGTTCCTGCATCTTCTCCAAGGTAGGACAAAGAGACTAACCCAGTGCAGACTTTCCTACATTATTATATGGAGGGAAACTCATAGACATGCAGTAATATGTGTAGATGAAAGGGTGGGAAAAGGGGTGGATTAATTTTTTATTCCATCCAGGGAGCTGAAGCAGCAAAAGATATAAAGGAAGGCTATAACAAAATGGGGAATTAAGCAATTATTTTGAGTTCTACCATACCTCTGTCATTCCAGTAGCACCTTCCCATGGAGCTGACCACCCCAACCAATAACTGTGGCTGGCAGTTATGTTATCCTGGAGTCTTAACCACAGTTAAGTTATAATAACCTCCCTCTGGGTATAGAAGTAGCCCTGAAAAAATTAACAAGCTCAGGATTGCCTTGAATCTTTTAAGTGACTCCTGACATGCTTCAGCCTTCCTCAAAATCTGATGCTAGTAAAAAATATTCCTTTTATTTGAAAGAAATTAAGGATAATAGAAAAAAGGAGAACATAAAATAGATGGAGAGGAAGACTGGGACAGATGCCAGAAGATCTGAAGCTAATCAGATCCAGATAATGTCCTAGTACAGTATCTCCCTCCCTGGGGACAGTACCCAGGACACAGTGCCAGCAGAATGTCAGTGCTGAGACTCTAGCTCTTGCCTGCACCACCAGGGAAAGAGAATCTGCAAATATTTAGTCTGCCAGAAAGACTATTCCAATTAGTGAATGTCAGATCAAGGCCCAAATGATTCTGAAACATGTAAGGGTTTGGACAGGGCTTACCCAAGTCACAGAAGGGTTGTTGCTTACTTAAGACTATTAGTATCTGACAAGCATGTACATCTCCAGGCGCTTAAACTAGAAATTGCTTAATTTACACTAGCAGTCATGGAATGGATCCCATTTAGTGTGAATTCCTGTGTCCCTAGAAAACTGAGCCTGGGCTAATTTCATTGCTTCTCATCCCTTAGAAATTTGCTTATTCATAAATAAAAACCCAGCATCATTATCTGAAACAAGCCTTTGTCACAGAAGACAGGGTGTCATCACTCAACTGTGTTATTGCTAGCTTCAGTCTGACTGTTGGTCCTAATATGGTTATGGTTCATGATTACACCAACAGTTGCAGACAAGTGAGGACTTTTTTGGAAATGGAGGAAGAGGGACCGCAGAGCCCCATGTGAACATTCAAGTGAAGAGAGTCATGTCAGCAAATGCAGCAACACCAGCATTGCATTGGTTGTTGGAAGGGTGTTGTTCTCACCCACCTTCATTTTTCCACACTACAGTTGGATTTTTTCTTCAAATAAGGGCAGGAAAATTTTGCAGGTCAAGACAATGAACAACAAAGAGACCAACAGTAACTGACAGGGTGGAATTTAAGCCTCAGCCTTAAGTGCAGACACTAGTTTAATCCCTGTCCCAGCTTCAGAAACAGTCAGGTTGTCCTCAGCATGGTGATGCCTGGTCATCCCCTCCCAGAAAGGCACCAATACCCCAAGAGCAAGTTCAGGTTTCTCTGACAAAAGGACTAGGATCTTTCTTCTTCTACTCTGAGTGGTGATTGAGAGTGCACAAGATGCATTTTCAGCTCCCCCTGAGCCCTCCTGTGAAGCTAAGCTCTTTACTAGGGTCCATATATACCTCTCTCAACTCTTGCTGTCTCTAAACTGAATCTCTGGATGACACTGACCAAGCAGCCTACATAGAATCATAGAATGTTTTGAGTTGGAAGGGACATTTAGAGGTCCTCTAGTCCAACCATTCTGTGGAGAGCTGGAACATCTGCAACTAGAGCAGGTTGCTCAAAGCCCCATCCAACCTCACCTGGAATGTTTCCAGGGATGGGGCATCGGCCACCTCTCTGGGCAGCCTAGGCCAGTGCCTCACCACCCTTGTTGGAAAAAATATCATACTTATATGTAGTACGAATCTTCCCTCTTTTAGTTTAAAGCCACCACCCCTTGTCCTGTCACAACAGGCCCTGCTAAAGAGGTTGTCCTTATCTTTCTCAAGGACCACTTTAAGTACTGAATGGCCACATAAATGTCTTCCTGGAGCATTCTCATTTCCAGGCTGACAACCCCAACTCTTTCAGCCTGTTTTCATAGGGGAGATGCTCCAGCACTCTAATCACTTTTGTGGTCCTCTTCTCTATATGATCCAACAGGTTCATCTTTCTTGTGCTGAAGACTCTAGAATTGGACTCAGTGCTCCAGGTACAGTCTCATCAGAACAGAGTAGAGTGGGGACAATCACTTTCCTCGACCTCATGATTATGACTCACATCCACCCTGTTAAAATCCCCTTTTTCTGCCCCAAAACTGTGCATGGTGAATGGTCTCTGGCCAATGCTCAGACAATGTTGCCAAAACTACCCTACAAATATGCTAATGCACAGGCAGCCTCCACAGGTGAGGCCATGCTCTGGGTCTGTTGCCTGTGTATATCCCAAATGCTTCTAGAAAGAGAGGAGAGAGGCAGAAAACCTCACCTCCATCCCACTAGGATGGGATATTCAGGAGATGAAGGCTGCTGGGATGTACCTAAGAAACTGAAGCAGCTCTCTCTTTGTTAGTGATCTTCTGTCCAGACTATGTATGAGTGCAGTGAAGTACAGTATCTGCTGAGTTTACCTTCCAGTAACCATATTTTGTGCAGCTCCAAGCTATGCTTTTTTTTTTTTTTTTAAAAAAAAAAAAGAAGAGTTTTAAAGGGGTTTACAGCAAATATCTACTATGAAATAGGTTTTATTAAAACTGAAACTGTAATCAAACCCTCCAAAAGTGGTCAGAGAAACTGTTCAAACAGGATCAGACTGGAGTTTAACTCCAGAATCAGACTTATGTATGTATGTCCAGGGTATAACTCCATAAGTAGCAATGCAACTTCCCTGATTTAATGGATAATGGCCCATATACTGACCTCCCCATGTAGCCACAACCAACTTCTCCCGGCTAAGAGCTCCCTAGAGATATTGTCTGAAACATCAACAGGGGCAAAAATATATCACAAAGGAGTAACTTAATTTCTGCCTGTGTCTGGGTGGTATGTGAGTCAAAACTGTGTTTATCTGCATTTCTCACATCCTCTTAGGGTGACCCTCTGGCTTTGGAAATCATGCAATTTATTTGCTGAAACCCACTAGGTTTAGAAAAAGTAGAACTCAATGAATCAGTTGTGCCAGGTGATGTTTCAAAATATTGCATTCAATAAAGCCACCCAAAGTAAGTGTTGAAATGTTACATGTGGTTGTAATTTGAGATGATTTGAGGACTCTTAGACACAGAGGGCTGGCAGTGACAGTCCCTTCTACATGGCAAGCACAAGGAAAGCTCAAAAGCATCACAAGAAACTTTGCTATATGGAGTCCAGCTAGAAAAAAAAACAAGTGATGGAGAACAACTGAGGGACCATATTTTACCCAAAATCAGTGAGTAAGCATCAGGTGGGAAAAGTAGTTTCAGTTCTTGTTCCACTAAAGTAAAAGCAGGTTTTGTAGCTACCTGCTGTATGACCAGCACTTCATCAGTGCTTGCTGCCCTTGGGCATATTTTGCCTGTGTGAAGCAAGAAGGTAGTTTTGAGAAGACTGATTTTAGGTGCAGGGTTGCTTGATTATGTGGATTTAGTTCAATAAGACAAATAGGGCTAAACTGGAGAAACAGAAATGTTGATTTAGGATTTTTCAAGTTTCAGACTTCGAACCTTCCACTTTGCATCTCGAATGAGTGTGCAAAATCAGAACTTGCAGATTTGTAGCCCTTTGCCTCTTTAATCTCCTGGTAGAGTATACACAGTCCTAGAGAGGATTTTCTGAACATGGTGGTTATTAATGGTGTTCATCCCAGCTGTGCAATCCTCATGCTGAGTAACAGCAGGAATTTCTTCAGGTCTCCTCACCATGCAGGGTTTCAGTGTTTGTGAAAACTAGACATCCTGAAGGGAAACTTTCATCTGAATTTCTCAACAGGTGAGCCCCAAATGTGTTTTATGTTCCATTACTACTAAACACACACAGCCAGGCCTGATGGATTTGATATCCTTTCTGGTCCATCAACCTGACAGACTGGAAAGGAAAGGTTTGGGGTTTTTTTCTCAATGCCATGTGAGCTTTCAGTGCCTTGCAGATGATCACTTTCCTGGTGCACCCCATCCTCTGACTGAACAAGGAAATAATGTTTAGATAAAAAGACCATGACTGACAGTCAAGCAGACAGATGCATTTTCTAGTATCAAAAGCCAGACAGATAGTTGGAGTATTTTTCTACAACATCCTCCCAAAACCTGTGCTTGGTGTAAAGAAACTCAGGGAAGGACTCTGTCAAATCTTCTCAATCTGAAAACACTAGCAAGAAATTACTCCCAGCCCATACATTTTTCCTCTGCTTTTGTGCTGTAACCCTCTTCACATACCCTGCAGCATCTGCTGTACCAGATGCCAGAGTTCAAGCATAAACAGGGACTTTCAATACTCAGACCTGATCCCTTCCTTTCCCATTGCAGTCTTCCCCTATTCACCATTTCCCACAATTAGGGATCCCTCTATTCCCAAAACTGCTTTAAGTAGAAGCATGCGATCATGTTACCTTCCCCCAGGCAGATGCTACCTTCGGTAAGTCCCCTTTTCCATGTGTTTTGTTGTTTTATTTTGTTTTGTTTTTCTTTAAAATAGTGATAGTAATAAATCCCTTTCCATATCTTACATTCCACTGTGCTCCCTTTCATATCTTTGTTTATGTTATGAAAATCACAGTGGCCAAATACATTGCTTTGGAAAAATTACAAGACTAAATGTTGAGTTCAGAGAGGTTTCTCAGTCTCATCTTAGTCTATAGCTTAGCTACAGAATGTGTGGTAATGTAGGGCCCATATTGGGCCCAAAGAGTAAGAAAAGATAGAGATACAGCCTAGCAGGTGGGCTGGACCAGATATCTCACCCCCTGATGCAACGACCTTGACTATTTTCAAACTCTCATGTACATCTCTCAGTGAACTGGGACTGACCTTTGATTTTAGAACAGGAAACTCTTCAGAATGTATTTCTTCTGGGGCTATGTGATATTTTGCATACATTTCTGATCTGCAGCTAGCTCATGGCCTGTGTTCTTTCTGTGTCCCTCCGGTCAAATCTCAGCGCATCTGTAGTCTTTTACATCTGCATCTGCAGCTTGTATGTGTAATGGGCAAATCTACTTGTGCCTTCACAGAACTGCTTTCTCTTATGCGCCCTTTACTTCTCAGTACATGGAACTCTCTCACACATTCATGTTTTATTCCAAGAAAATAGTCTGGTCCTGGAAAAGACCCCAAAAGGTTGCTGTACAAGGTCTCCAGATTGTGAGAAAGGTAAGCTTTGGTCTTTGGCTGCCTTTCTTCTCATCTTGTATTTTTTTCCACTCCTCTTGGTTCTTTCATGCTGTGCAAGTATTTGGACTTTGGTGCTTGAATCGAAGCATCATGCTGATCTTCAATAAGAGCTTTTCTCCCTTAGAGAATGACTCATCAGGCACCGTCTTTGCCTCCTTCAGTGCAATCTTAGCAAATAAAACTGCTGTTTCAGCTTTGCTGTTTGGTCACGGTCACAGGGCGACATGCTGGGACAGGATTTCTCTTCCTGGGTAAATCATGCAAAGTTACTGCAAGTCAAACAAGGTGCCTGCTGAAATGCTTCTTTGCTTTATTACATTTCTCCTGAAATGTAATAATTTTCTCCTGAAATGTTCATCACCATAGTTCATCTACCTCCCTTCAGTCTGAACAATTGTCTGCAGCGATGAGGTATTTCGTATGGTTTGTGATGAAAAGGTCCTTTCCTAGTTTGTTCCAAAATCTACTGGGGATGTTGTATATTTTCATTGTCTCTGTTTGTTGCTTGGCCAGCATTTCCTTGCCTGTATAACATCTGCTCACCAGACCTCAGATATCCTTGATCGCATTTGGCCAGTATGAGGCACCTCTAGCTTTCTGGTGTGTTCTTGAGAGTGCATCTGTTCCCAAAAATCTGGGTGTCATGGTTCAGCTGCATTTCTGTCAGAGCTGTCTATCCCATGCAACTAGCTCTGTATTTCCTGCAAGTTGCCACTCTCTTGTCTTCTTTTCCATGGCTTTTTGTGCATCCTGTTGATATATGGTGAACTTTATGTCTGTTCTGCACTTTCACATAGGTGGGAGTTCACTTTTCCTATGCTCATTGTTCTTGGTAAAGTTCTTGTGGGAGCACAAAGGTTGACAATTTAGAGACATCATAGAATTATAGAATGATAGAGGTTGGAAGGCACCTCTGGAGATGACTGAGTCCAACCACCCTGCCAAAGCAGAATCACCCAAGGCAGGCCACACAGGAACATATCCAGGTGGGTTTTGAAAGTCTCTAGAGAAGGAGACTCCACAACCCCTCTGGGCAGCTTGTTCCAGGGCTCTGTCACCCTCACAGTAAAGAACTTTTTCCACATGTTGAGGTGGAACTCCCTGTGTTCCAGTTTGTGCCTGTTGCCTCTTGTTCTATAACAGGGCACCACTGAAAAGACACTGGCCCCTTCTACTTGACACCCACCCATCAGATATTTGTAAACATTAATAAGATCCCCTCTCAGTCTTCTCCAGACTAAACAACCCCTGGTCTCTCAGCCTTTCCTCATAAAAGAGAGGTTCCAGTCCCTTAATTATCTTCATAGCTCTTTGTTGGAATCTCTAGTATTTCCCTGTCTCTCTTGGTGGACACATTCTTTTTTATGCACTCCAGGATACCATTGGTCTTCCTGGCCACAAGGCACATTGCTGTCCTATGGATAACTTATTGTCCACCAGGACTCCAAGGCCCTTCTCTGTGGAGCCGCTTTCCAGCACAACAAGCCCCCACATGTACTGGTGCATGGGGTTTTTCCTCTCCAGATGTAGGACTCTACACTTCCCCTTGTTGAACTTCACTAAGTTCCCTTTTGCCCAGCTCTCCAGTTTGTCCAGATCTCACTGGATGGCAGCACAGTCTTCCGGTGTATCAGCCACTCCTCCCAGTTTCGTATCATCAGCAAACTTACTGAGGGTACACTCTGTCCCTTCATCCAGGTCATTGATAAAGATGTTGAATCAGATTGGACCCAGAACTGACCCCTGGGGAACACCACTAGCTACAGGTCACCAGCTGGACTCCGCACTACTGATCACAACCCTCTGAGCTCTATTGTTTAGCCAGTTCTCAATCCATCTCACCATCCACTATTCTAGCCCACGCTTCCTGAGCTTACCCACAAGGATGTTATAGGAAATAGTGTCAAAAGACACTATGCTGAAGTCAAGGTAGGCAACATCCACTGATCTCCCTGCATCTACCAATTCAGTCACACCGTCATAGAAGGCTATCAGATTAGTCAAACATGACTTCCCTTTAGTAAATCCATGCTGGTTGCTCTTGATAACCTTCTTTTATATCATGTACTTAGAGATGATCTATAGAATGAGCTGCTCCATCACCTTTCCAGGGATGGAGGTGCAGCTGATTGGTCCTATAATTCTCCCAAGAGACCAGTCCCTTTTCCCACATGCTGTGAACTTCTTTCTTCCACATGAATTTTTTCCAGCAGGTCCTTGCTCATTCATGCTGGTCTCCTGCCTTCTCCACCTGATTTTTTACTCAAAGGAATGCACCTATCTTGAGCTTGGAGGAAGTGAGATTTGGACAACTGGGGATGGCAGTGAAGAATTGCTCTCCTCTTTATCCAAGAATTCACTAAAGGGGCTTTGCCTTCTGTCTCCTTCACTCTCCAGCCCCATTATCTTCCCTCCTTTCATTTCTACCCTATCGTTCCACTTAGGACCTCCACCTCCTTCAGCCAAACAGTGTCCATCTCCATCTCTTCTGCTCTACCTCTACTCCTCCTTTAGCGTCTTAATGTTCAGATATTTAGATCTGTAAATTTTATACCTCATTTAACCCAACCTCAGCCAACTGAGGTCAGTAGCACCCTTGACTAGTTGCAGTGCTCTTGATGCAGCACACAGAGTAACTTCTGTCAGTGTCTGTGGGGCACTGTCCTCAGCTTCTTCACCTGCTATTCGTATTTCAGAAACACTTTTCATTCTAAATATTACATACTGGGGAGCAATAACAAAATCTGCACAGGCCAGAGAGAAACCTGACAGTTGGTAAGTCTGTTGAGCCTTTTCGTTCATACTCCCACATTTTTCATTCCTATCACAAATTTTGTGTAATTTGGCAATGGTCTGATCTATTGTTTCTCCAGATTTTTGACATCTGTCACAAATCTTTCATACATGACATGTTCTGTGGGCTGACAGTGATTTTGGAGTACAATTAGCATTTATTTGGATCCTCTGGTGAGTTGTGGACGAGGGGCAAGCATGTGACAGCCATTGCCTACTACAGCTAGTAGTGCAGCAGCTTGTATTTAGCTTTATTTTTTTAACCATTTCAGTGCCAGGGCAAAAAGCATCAAGCTGCTAAGCAGGGTTTGGTGGGGGCAGGGCTGTAATTCAGTGCCAGGGATGTGATTTCTCTCTGACTTTTGTTCCTTTGTTTCCAGTAGTGTCTAATTAGGATTTCCTAGGCATGCTCTTAAGACCATGGTCATAATTTAAGTAGAAAACCAGTAACCCCAAACACTGATACAGTCCAGTTTTATCCCTAGTGCTTCAAACACAGACCCATCTCATGAAACACTTCCCTCAAGCAGAGCCGCCTGCATACCCAGATGTTCTCTAAGCATCAGTGTGTTGCAATGGCCCCATGGGGAAAACCACATGCCAAAACCCTCCAGAAGTGAATTTTCCTTATCTGTCCTTCCTACATCCTGACATCATTTCTCCCCTACTCAAAGCAGGGCTTGCAGGGGCTCCTGAGGGCTGGGAGTATGTTGGAGAGGTCTGAAACACCCTGAAAGAGATTTCCTAGGGAACAGACCTGGGCTCTGGTTGGAAAGCCTGTCTATGGATTGGTTCATAGCTCTTTGGAGGTGATGAGGGAATGCAATTGCACCCCTCTGCCTAGACCTCTAACAAAAAAGAGAGGCCATGAGGCTGAGTGAGTTGCTGAACTGGACTCCAGAGACCTCAGCTTATTGCTTGATCTAGGGCAGAAACAAAAATAGAGAGCAAGTAAATCTCTTCCTCCTTTTTTTTCTCCCCCCTGCTGATAGTATGTCTTTTCCATTTAGAGATGACCTCTCACTTTGTATACCCACAATGCACCAGGGGCCCATGATCCCCACTTCCAAACACCACTGAAATACAAAGTAAATAAGAGGAACCATTACCTGATGCCTGGGGCTGTGTTTGCTGCCTCATGACCCTCAAAAGTCTGATTGACAGCTTGCATTGGGGTTGAATTCCTTTCTCTTTTGCAATACTCCTCTTTATGGGATCATACTTTATTGCTTTCTTTCCAAGTGTGTCATTACAAACTCTATTAATGAACACTAGGGGTAGACAAATGTGTTTGGTTGTATGCAGGATCTTGAGAGAGGATTATGGAGCAAATTCACTGCAAACAGCCTCAGATTGTTTGCAGATGAGGCAGTCTGACTAATCCTTCTTCCTGCCCCAAGAGATAAGTTCTCAAGACAGAGACCTTCCTGAACTCAGGACTTTGGAGACACCTGGAAGGACATCAAATGCTCCAGAGAGGAGAACTTGGTGCAGTGACTTGACCCCATCCAGACCCAGCGTATGCCCAGCAAAATAAACAAATTATGCTTGTCACATGGCTGTCACACATCTCAGCACCAAAGCCACCAGTCTTCTACTGGAGCTGCAAGACATGCTCTGGAGAATACTGGGAAAGAGAAAACTCTTCCCTCAGTTTAAATTGGGAGAATGAACTGCAGAAGGTACTGATGTGGCCATCTCTCCCGATGGCTTTCCCTCTTGTGAGATGATAACTCAGAAGGAAGAGAGGAAGTTTTGTATAGCTGTCTCTCATCTTCACCCTGCTTCAAGCTCTCCTCTCTGTTTTGTTTATGTACAGTCATTAACTGCTGTTAATGACAGTGTGCAGTAAGAAAAGAGTGCTGCTGTAACATCGATGGGGAAAACATACAAACATAATGATTTCTAAGGTCTCAAAGGCAGCCTGTACTTTAGGAAAGAGATACACCAAAGTCCTCCTGCATCCCACATCAGTGCATCAGTGTCTTGGTGGGCTTTTCGATCCCATGTTTCAATGCATGGATGAAACATAAGAGAGTTAAATGAAGCAAGCATGACCCTGTTCTGCTGGAATACCAGACCAAAGGCAAGTGCTTGTGATGGTTTGGTTATCAGTGGACTTTGTTATTAGCCTGGAGGTGGCCTGCAAGGTATCTTCACCACACCTCAGCTGGGGTTGTAGGTTTGCACAGAGAATTTGCTGAGCTACCTCAGCATGAGTTTGACAAACAAGGTCTGGAAGCGGAAGCTTTTCTGTGATGATGTGGATAAAACACAATGTCCTGCTGGAAAGTGAGAGATGAACACTGCCCCAGGTAGAGCCCTACCACTTCCCTGCTGTTTCAATTAGTTCTGCAGGAACCCACACTGTAGATTGCAGGATGAGAAATGAGTCTATTCATTTTCTTGGGATCTGAAAAGTTATGAAGCAACAAGTTCTCAGCACAGGAAAGACATGGGCCTGTTGGACTGGGTAAAGAGGAGGCCACAGAAATATTCCAAGGACTGGATCCCGTCTGCTGTGAGGCCAGGATGAAAGACTGGGGGTTGTTCAGTCTGGAGAAGAGAAAGCCCCATGGACACCTTCCTGCCACCTTTCACTACTGAAATGGAAAAAATGTAAGAAAATTGTGGACAATCTTTTTAGCATTGTCTGTTGTTGCAACAGGACAAGGTGTCATGATTTTAAACTGAAAGAGAGGAGAGTCTGACTAGACCTAAGGAAGAAATTTTTTACAGTGAGGGTGGTGAGACCCTGGCCCAGGTTGCCCAGAGAGGTTGTCTATTCCCCATCCCTGGAGATGTTGCAGGTGAAGTTGGTTGGGGCTCTGAGCAACCTGCTCTAGCTGCAGATGTCCCTGCTCCCTGCAGGGGAGTTGGACTAAATGACCTTGAAAGGTGCCTTCCAACCCAAACCATTCTATGATTCCATGATTCTAAGTCCAGCACCAGACAATATTCATACAAGGCTCTTAAAGAAGTGTCTACCAAAACTGTGAAGCCCCCTATAACAACCAGCTGCTAAATGAGCAATTTGATGGTTTGATAAAACTGTGTCCAGTTACTTAATATATTTGGCAAATAGAAGCCCAGGGCCTTCCCAGATACAGTTAAACTTTAAGAAGTAATATTCAAAATAATTGGTAGAAGATGCAAGGGAACAAACTGACATAACTTCCCCTCAGAAGTCATCCCAAGTTTAGTACTGTGCTTGGTGCATGTTATTGAAAAAGAGGAGGGGAATGATGGAGAATTAGAAAGTAGAATTTAATTAAACTTTGGTGAAGTTCATCACTAGAGACTCTTATGGAAATAACACAGTAATGATAGAAAACTGTTAACTCTGCTAAAGCATGAGCCCATGTAAGAGACAGAAAGCTAGAAGTAGGAAAGGAAGATCAATTTTCAACTTGGTGGTGAAGTTTCTTGGGGCTGATATTGAGTGATAAATGGTCTGGAAAAGAATGAAGTAACATGGTAGATGGTTGGTAGATGTTGGTCAAATACTACTGGGACTTCTCTAGAGGAGAATGGAAAGAACTCTACTAGAAGATTCCAGAGGTCTTTCTAGGGTCAGGGTAGTCATACTACCTGGATATAGTCTAAAATTGTTAAAGAAATTTGCTTTCTTTAAAACACATTTGCCCATTTCATGATTCTTATGAATGCGATAAGGGATCTTCTCAGACTCTTTTCAGTGGTGCCCAGCGATAGGACAAGGGGCAACGGCCACTAACTAGAACACAGAAAGTTCTATCTGAACAGGAAGAAAAGCTGCTTTCCTGTGAGGAGGCCAGAGCCTGATCCAGGCTGCCCAGAGAGGTTGTGGAGTCTCCTTCTCTGAAGAGATACCAAACCCACCTAGACAGGATCCTGGGCAACCTGTTCTGGTTTACCCTGTTTTAGCAGGGGGGTTGGATGAGATGATGTCCAGACATCCCTTCCAACCCCTACCATTCTATGATTCTGTGAATCTGTAATTACCTGAAGAACTGTCTGTCCTACTCACTTAAAAATGTGACTTTGGCACTGAAATAATGAGATTCTGTGATATATTATGTTTGATAAACTTTTCATCTAACTTCTTGCTTTCAAGTCATTATGGTGGCTTCTGAAGTTTTTTCTTAGCAACCATGAGGACAAAAGCTTTGGAAAAATATGACTTGTTGCTCTCGGAATTGCATGTCTCTTGGAAAGAGGCGGCAATTTCTCTGGGACTCACTGTTGAATGTGGCCATAGTTGTTTCAGAGAGTTGCTTCAGAGGCACAGTGCACTGTGCATTGTACAGCTTAACGTGAGACCATGCACAGAACACATACTTTACACTTGAATGTGTGTATTTCCTCCAGAAACACATGCTGCTGATAAGCCCAGTAAGGGAACAATCCCCCCTGATTTAACTGACCAATAGTAACAAGAGTAGCACAACTTGCCTTTCTGAATCCTCATCATTTACCTCTTGACATGACACCTTTTTCTGTTCTCAGCCCCTGGATATGTGAGACGTGGTTTGCATCCAGGTCTAAATCCAAACTCCTCCAAGGTGTGTGAGAGTTCAGATTTCAGCCTGCGCCTATCTTTAACGTGAACCCTTTTTAATAAAGCAGAAATCTCCAGATGCACCCAAACAGCTGAAAACCATCAGCACGGATAGTGCCATTTCAGCTCTTTTGGAGGAACCTCTACGCTCCCCCTTACTTTCCACCTCCCCAGTCTCCATCTTGCCATCTGTTATCCCGTGTAACTAGATCATTGCTTCGTATCTTGCTCATGCCCTTCACCTGACACAGCCCATTCCCTCTTTCCAATAAGGGTAGAAACACAGAGGATGTGCTGTGTGCACTAATTCTGTTTCCAACCCGTCCCATGCTGGGGCCCCCATGCAAACCACACTATCAATCTGGCGGTCTCTGATGATGGAACCCACATGGGAACCTTAGATAATGGATTACAGTGGAGGACATGTATTCTTAAATGTGTTTAAGATGTCTGGCAATTTCTTAAGAAGCAAAAGAGAGACATGGAAAAAAAAAAGTAATTTAAGGGGAGAGAAATGTACCCCAGATCCGTGAGAGCTTTTTGGAAAGGGGATAAGGAAAGTCCTCTCTCATGATGTACAGCTTCGCCCATCCCAACACAGGATGTGATTGGTGAAAGTATCTTTAAAGCAGAAATCCCATAACTGAGGCAAGGAGGCAAACAGGTAGTATGGTAAACATTGCGCATGGTTTAAATTATCATTGGTAATAAAACCATTCATCATCAGAATCCATGTTGAAGATTGAGATAGCTATTGCTCCTGAGGATTGAGTGACTGAAAGAAGGAATCATTTGCTGCTCTCCTGCTTGCTTATTTTCTCTGATGTCCATGGCCTTGGCTCAAGGTCTTGCTGCAGAATGACAGGTCAGTTGCTCTGTGCCTAGTATCCAAAAATTATAGCCTAGGATTCAAAGGTAATCACTGGTGTGTCTTTCTGCTCAATGAGACAGGGCCTCCTCTGGCATGAGGACTGAATTATCTCTCTACCTCAAAGACTAATCACTTCAGCATCGGAGCTGAGAGAGGGATGGAGATATCCTATGCATAACCCCTCAAAGGGCTAGTGGTGATGGCAAGCCCCAGACAGACCCCAGAAGGTTGGTACATTGCTGAGGTTTCTTCAGCTGACCCTATTAAAATTCTGGCTTTTAAGATGTATTTGTGTATCATATGCAACATCACGGTTGCAGTGTCTAGGAAGTAATGGGAGCTTCCCTCCAGAGATGGACACAGACATCTTCTGCACATCCCTGCAGTGTCTCCCAGAAGCCCAGAAGACAGGGAAGAGTCTGTGCTGTCCTCTGCTTAAGATGACAACTCAAAACCAGGCATTTAAAGCAGTGCCCTCAGAAGCAATAGGAAGAGTCTTTCACACTGAGCCCCAAAACAAAGTGTTCTGTGTCCCTTCCCAGTGGTGTCCATCCCCTTGCCTCCCTGACATTTCTTTCATTGCTTCTCTTCTGAGCAAAATCTCCTCAGACATAAATCTGCAGATTTACTTGTCCTTTCCATCTTGTCAAACCCATACCTCTCTCCACATAGGTCTGCCCAAAGCAAAATCACTCTGATCCAACATGCAGCAGACACACAGTCATCAACCCAAAGTTGGGTTGGCATGATTGCTGTAAATTTAGTATGTGTGCTCTGTCAACCCTTTGAAGGGAATAAGATACTTCCCCTACTTGGCCTGGCTGGTTGTAGAAACTATTGCAGTTTCCTTGTTTCATACTATGTTTTCTTTTGGTCTTATCGAGCTGTTTGAATAATACCAAGAGGAGGCTGCTTTCCCAGACACATTCTTTCTGTAGCTAGCAGTGCTCTTTTGGGTCTCCTTACCTCCTTGTCCACAGAAGAGAGACACATCCCAAGCCGTATTGCAGAAAGAAAGGAGAAAAATGTGGTATTTGAATGCACCATGTGAGGATTTGGGTGCTGTTCAGCAACAATATTGGGTAAAAGTGCCTAAAAAGAGGTGCTGTTCTATAGGTATCAGTGATTTTAAAGCATTTTTACACACAGTGGGTTTGGTGTTACAGGATATTTTATTGCAAAGGAGGACACCATACAGCAGAATGACTTTTTATGCAGCTTTTGTTCTTTTTTTTTTGTTCTTCCCCCCCGCCCCCCCCCCCTCCCCACCGCTACCCTTTTCTTTCTTTTCTTTTTCTTCTCCTTGTGACTCCACTGCT